>CAUYPK010065459.1:0-87744 GCA_963574355.1 Loris lydekkerianus
GATGCCTGTAGTCCCAGCTACTTGGGAGGCTGAGGCAAGAGAATCACCTAAGTCCAAGAGCCGGAGGTTGCTGTGAGCTGTGATGCCACAGCACTCTACCGAGGGTGACAAAGTGAAACTCTGTCTCTAAAAAATAAATAAATAAATAAACTCTTTCTTGAAATTAAAAAAAAAAAAAAATGAAGTGTCCATCCTTGTCCTTAATTATTTTGGTTGGTTTAAAGCCTATTGCGTCTGCAAGCAGGATTGCAACCCTACTTTTTTCTGCTTTCCATTTGCTTGGAATATAGATGACCATCCCTTCACCTTGAGTCTATATTTGTCTTTTAATTTAAGATGCGATTCTTGGATGCAGCAGATATCTGGCTTGACTTTTTGTATCTAGTCACCCAACCTGTGCCTCTTTAGAGGACAATTTAAACCATTCACATTAATTGAGAATATTGATAAGCCTTTTGAGAGTCCACTGTACATTTTTAATCCTTTTGTGACTGTGGAAGTTGGAATTTGATCAAAAATTTTTTGGGTGGGTTTACTTTCGTGGTGTAGAATTATGTTGGTCTTTATGGAGGATAGATCTAGGAATGTCCTGGAGAGCTGGTTTAGTTGTGGCAAATTTCTTCAACATGTGCATGTCGTTGAAGTATTTAATTTCTCTGTCATAAATGAAGCTTAGTTTAGCTGGATACAGGATCCTGGGTTGAAAGTTATTTTGTTTTAGGAGATAAAAAGTCGATGACCCTCCTCTTCTAGCTTGAAAGATTTCAACAGAAAGATCTGTAGTTATTCTAATATTCTTCCCCTTGTAGGTAATGGTTTTCTTTCGTCTGGCAGCTTTCAGAATTTTCCCCTTCATATTAACTTTAGTGAAATTGATTATGATGTGTCTGGGGGATGTCTTATTCAGGTTGAGTCGTGCTGGAGTTCTGAAACTGTCTGCTATCTGAATTTCACAATCTCTTGGCATGTCTGGAAAATTCACTTTCATAATCTCATGGAGAAGAGACTCTGTGCCTTGTGAAGCCACTTTGTCATTTTCGGGGTTCTCTATAAAACAAATATTGGTTTTCTTCAAATTATCCCAGAGCTCTCTGAGAGAGAAGTCTGTTTTGGTCTTCATTTCTCTTCTTCTTTGAGGGTTTGGGAACGTTTAAAAGCTTTGCCTTCAATCTCAGAAATCCTTTCTTCTGCTTGCTCCATTCTGTTACTGAGGGATTCTACTGTGTTTCTCAGATCTTTGAGGGATGCAACTTCTTGTCTCAATGTGTCAAAATCTTTGGTCATTTGGTCTTTGAATCCGTTGAATTCTTTTTTTTTTTTTTTTTTAATTCGTTGAATTCTTGAGATAACTTTTGGATTAATTCGATCTTATTTGCTATCCAGATCCTGAATTCAATTTCTGACATCTCAGCTATTTGTTTGTGCATGGCGTCTTGTGTTGTTTCTGCCCCATTGATCCTTGGGGGAGTTGATCTACTCTGATTATTTATATTGCCAGAGTTTTTCTCTTGATTTCACCTCATGATTGTTTTTCACCATTGCCTCTGGCTGTCCTCTGAGTTGGGGAGGTGTCTCTCCAAGATTAGAACCCAGCTGGTTCACTCTATTGTTGCTGAATCTTTGCAGGGAGTGACCTTCTTTAGTTCCTCTGGGGCTGCTCTAGCTAGGGAGTTCTGGTTGTGGAAGCAGCTCTGGTGTGTGACACACCGGGATCCAGCAACAGGGCTAGGGGTTGTGCGCACAGTTCTGAGAGTGCCTGGCACCCAGTGACTTTGGCACAGAGAGCCCAAGGCTCCACCAGTCTCTGGCCAGGAGAAGGGCTCTTCTCAGAGGCAGGGAGGGCTCCAGAGGGGACGCAACTACCAGAGTACCTGGCCAGATGAATGGGCTAGTGTGGAGCCTGGGAGGATACAGGAGGGAGGACGCAGGGTTGCGTGGCTCCCGCAGTTCCTATTCAGAGAAAACGGAGGCCCGTTGGGTGCGGGTCACCAGTAAGGTGTCACTGCACAGCTCTTATGGAGGTCTGGGTGGTGCCAAGACCAGGAGTTTGAGGTTGCTATGAGGTGTGACATCACGGCACTGTACACAGGGCAACAGCCCAAGGCTCCAGTGTACCAAAAGCGTCTCACTCTGCCTCTAAGGATTGAGGCTGTAAGGCAGCTCAGTCTCTGCCTTTAGGCTGCTCAGTCACTAGGTTACTTTGTCCCACCTGATCCTTGCTCTGGGACCCTGAAGGCGGAGCTTGCCAGGGAAGTTTTTTTTTTTTTTTTAGTGACTTTCTGCGCCCAGCTAAGTGGCTCAGTCTGGGGCCCTAGACAATGCCCAAAGTACTTCACACTCCTGCTCAAGCTCTCCCCATGGTAGTTCAACTGAGTGCCAAGTCCAAAAACACCAAAACATTTCACAGGTAAGGCCCTTCCAATTTGCAGTCTCACTGCTGCTTGCACTCACAGTTGCCGGGGTTTTTAGGTCAATCGAACACACACAATCACTTCCCAGTTCTCCACTGTTTTTGTCCTCCTCTTGGGGTCCAGAAGTTTTTTGCTGGGTTTCTGTATCCTCAAAGGGATGATTATAGGCAGATCCCACTTGTCAGAGAGGCCTGGAGTTCTGTCTCCCCAGACTCGCTGTGCCCAATTGCAGGGAAGCTGTTACTCGGCCACCATTTTTAATCCTCCTATGCTCTTGTCCTTTCATAAAAGATGAAGTCACATAAATTTAAGTAAGAGTTTTCGTTTGTTAGGTTTTTTATCATTTATGTATATGTGGGGTAGAATGTGTTGATTTTTTTATACAATCTGAAGTGGTTACATCAAATTTATCAACATAGCTTTCACCTCATTAGTTTAATTATTGTGTTAAGATGTTTATGTTCTAAACTTGACAGAATATTTTCAGCCCATGATTCTTTATGCTAATAAATTAAACTTCAAAATCGATGGATAAATCAAATATTTTATTCACATGCACACATTGAAGAAATCTGCCCTACCAAGACAAGTTGTAGAAGAAATACTCATACCCATTCTGCACAATGGACCACCAGCAAAATAGACATCCAGAAAATAAAGACTAAAACATAACTTCTACAATGGTGCAAGGGATAAAACGAAGAAATACACCTTCACAAAATAAGATGAAGGTTACGCCACCACACTTATCCACTCTCTCAATAAATATGAATGGCTTGAATTCCCCACTGAAGAGGCACAGGCTGGCTGGATACAAAAGCACAAGGCATATATTCTTGTCTCCAAGAAACACACTTAACCTGAAAGGACAAAACAAGACTCAAGGTAAAGAGTTGGAAGACAATATTTCAGGCAAATGGAAATAAGAAAGGAGAGGTCACAATCTTATTTTCAGATACAAGTGGATTTATTTTTTTTTCAATATTTATTTTATTTTTATTATCATTTTTTTATTATTAAATTATAGCTGCGTACATTGATATGATCATGGGGCATCATACACTAGCTTCATAGACCATTTGACACATTTTCATCCCAATAGTCAACATAGCCTTCCTGGCATTTTCCTAGTTACCGTGGCATGACATTTACATTTCACATTTGCTAAGTTTCACACTTACCCTTGTAAGATGCCCCGTAGGTGTAACTCCACCAATACCCCTCCCTTACTGTTTTCACTTTCTTTTCATCCTCTTCAGTTCCTCAAACAGCCGGATGTGCAGCAGTTACTTTCTTGGCAACATCGTTGTTAACAGAGGAAGATGGTCTCCAGCATCATCTTGCTGGTGAACCAGAGACTATGAACAGTGCAGTCCAAGATGGCAGCCTCTGTCACAGTTTAAGCACATATTTCCTGGTACAAGGAGTATTCCTGGACTGTTAATTTGGTCTTTTGTTTATTGTTCCTGCCAGACACATTGTTTTCTATCTTTAGTTACAAAAATGTTGCAATTTCAGGACACTTGTAACAAATTTCAGCCTCCCATGAGGTGGTGGTAGGCAAGAGCCTTGTGCAGATTGATCTCAGTGCAGTTAAAACTCCATATATGCTATATGAGTAGTGCTAAGGAAAAATTATTCATAACACTTGTTACAGATGGTAAGGCAAAATTTATTCAAGGTTGGAGGAGGGACTATTTTGATAGGTATAAGGATCACTGCGATGCGATTTTGCAGTGAGGGAGAGGGATTAGGCTGAACTCCAAACACAGCATGGGAAAGTAGAAATTTATAGCCAAGGAATAGGGTGGAAGTTAGTGGTTGGAAAAGTACTAAGAGGGAAGATCAAGAGTTGATCAGACACCATTTGGGGGATGGTTGAGGATGAGGAATTCATTTAAATATTGAGGGTAATCAAAGGTGGGGAATTCTAGTTAAAGTGACTTAGTAGGGCTCTTGGTGAAATCAAACAAAGCAGAAATGAACATAGAAGCCCAAACATCAAAAAAGAGTTCAGGGGAGCCCGAGTGGAATTTGTTTAAAGAAAGAATCTTTGTCAGTAGTTAGATGTTATTTGGCTACCATCACCCAAAATACTTGCAAGGCTGACCAGCAAATAGAGCTTTCTGTGTATTTCCATTTCATTCATATAAACAACGTTTTCTTTCTGATTCAGTTCAGATGGTCGTCATTTCAATGCTCTCCCAGTCAGTGGAATATTCCTTCCATAGCAACATTCAAAGATAACATGCTGTAGTGTGAGGAATGCTATAGAAATAACAAGATCTGGGTTTGAGTTCCTCCTCTGCTTCTAATCAATTAGGTGATTTGACACCTGTCATTAAACCCATTCACCTTCAAATTTAATATCTACAGAAGCTAAAAAGGAATGGAACCCTAGAATTCTGTGCTTCTACTCTAGTAGTTCTCGACCAGGATGATTTTTCAGGCATGCATGCACACACAGGCAAACACACACATCCCCACAACCATGAAAATTTGGCAATGGCTAGAGATACTTTTGGTTGTCACAACTGGGGAACAGCAGCTACTGCCACGTAGTGTAAAAGCCGATGATGCTATAAAACATCATCCTACAATACATCAGACAGTCCACCAACCAAGAGTTTTCTATTTCAAAATGTCAGTAGCAGTGCTTTGAGAAATCCTGCTCTAATTGTGCCATATTACAGGAGAGAAATTTTGAGTAACTAACATATCAGGACTTTAAAACATTTACTTTTATGATTGAATGGTGAACATTTATAGTTGGTTTGTAGGCTTACTCAAGCGATGGTTGGTTAAATTTATCTTCCAAAAGGTAAAAACATTTAGAAAAGTCTAGAACTTCACTGCTGATTTCAACTGGCACAACTGCTTAATTTAATGTGGTTACAAAAATGTTGAAATTTCAGGACGCTTGTAACAAATTTTAGCCTCACATGAGGTGGTAGTAGGCAAGAGCATAATAAGGGTGTAATAATTTTAATTCAAAATTATTCATGTAAAATTAGTTTTCTACCCCTTAAGCACCAGCCTCATTTTCTATTACCTCAGCAAGGGCAGTTTCAGATCTGTTTTCACACCACCAAATGTGATAGCATGATGAAGGTGACTTACAAATCAATGTGGGCTTATCTTTAGGGTAGAGTCTATTTACATAGTCAACCTTTACTTAGTTTTTCTAACCCTGAGCTTGGCTATTTCTTATTTTTCCTAGCACAAAGCTTGTCAGTGGTCAACTATGCTATTACAGTAATATGAGGATTAGATGATAACATATTCATGCTGGAATCTCATTCCTAATAGAGGCAGAAAAGACCTTAATATAAATGATCATTAATTAAATGCAAAGATTACGAAGAATCCACAGTTAAGAGTCTCTTTTAAAAATTATTTTAAAAGCCAGAGTTTTATGAGATTAAAAAAAGCCATATATAAAAGATGTTTGCTCATTTATTTGTTTTCCTTTCTTTAACTGGAAACAGTGAAAAATCTGTTAGTTATACCAACCTGCACTATGGTTCAATATGTTCTTTGAAAAAGAGATGGAGAGAAAAAAATGTCTTATCTCTTTTCTTTAGTATTGCAAAAATTTTGAAATAATTCTTGTCATCATGGATGCTCAGAAATTATAGATTCATAATGAAAGAGTCTATCAGTCATGTTGATTTCAGCAGAGATGTTGACAGCTTCAAAGATCTTAGATCTTCTTCTTTACTTCCTAGTGTTGGCACACCCTATAGGTATAGTGACAGGAGGCATTTTTAACTCAGACTAAAGTTCCAAGATAGACTTGCAAATACATATCTCAACAGGAGTCTCAGCTAAATAGGTCTTCTGAAAGTTCATCAATAAACACGAAAAGATTTTTTCTCATTGATTAGTTTAGACATCGGTAGGTTCCAGAACATAACGAACCACAGAAAGTTGTAGAAGAATCAGTTGAACTTGTATCAGAGAATTGTTGGATAAATATTCTTTATGTCACAGTCTTTCCTTTGAAACTCTGTGTAGATGCTTCCATTTCTTTCACTTATAGTTGATGCAATTTTAGCAAGCTCTAAAAGCCTTGTACTAACAGTCAATCAACTCTTAAAGTGCCTCGTCATTCTTGTCAAATCAGCCTTAATGTTTCTTGGCAGAAAATCCAATTGTTTCAGTAATGGTAGACTAAAAGAAACCCCAAGTTAATGCTGAGAAGGATTCTCCATTTTCTAAAAGAAAGACTGGTACAAATGCCATAACTTGATTTGAGTGCTCAACCTTTAGTCTTTTGACAATATAAATTTTGTTATGCCCATTTGATGTCATAGACAGACTGGACTTGGGAATCAAAAATCTGGCTTAGAAATCACAGTCCCACCATTTAATAGTGGTGGGTCCTTGGATATATTACTTCACGTCACAGTGACCGTCATCCTCAGAAGATAAAGCACCTAATTCAAAGGGCTATTGTTGGCATTAAATGAAACAATGTTGTGAAAGTACTTGTAAATTGCAAAACACCATACCAGTGTTATTTATATTATAATTTCTGCTTTTAGTAATAAATTGAATGGATATACTGAGCAAATTAATCCAGGATAGAACGCACATCACTGTGACCCAGTGTATTAACTTCAGAACAGCACATCCCTTCCCTGCTTTACAAACAACTCCTTTACATAAACAGGGGGAGAAGAACCAGCTCCTACTTCCTAAAAAGGTTACTGTCCTTTTTCCCATTAATATAAAATGTACAGCACACATGATCTAATGAATTTATGTTTTTATGCAGATGTTGAATAAAACAGTTTATAAACTATGGGTGCACAATAAGAAGGGATCTTTGCCAAGAGAGAGATCACCGCTGGAGAAAGTAGCTCCCAGTATTCAGAAGTGGGGCTCAGATACACATTCTTGTTAAAAAAAATGAGAGATGTAATAAGTGCAACTGAAATATGACTCCAAATGTATGCACAATGGTGTACACAGGGCTTTATAGACCCAGAATATAGGATATGATTTCTGTAAGAAAGTACATTTGGAATACAAACAAGAAAGTTTAAATAAACTTTTAGATTTTGACTCTGCTGTAAGTTAGGGATTGCCTGTATAATCAATTAAATATAAATTATATGGCAAATTTTTCCACGGTTAGATTTCTTGAGGATGGAATCAGGGAATTGCTGCTAGTGAACCCATAATGGTGAACTGCTACCCAGGCTGCTCCACTGAGCATATTGGTATCATGGGAATGGTCTCAATCTGCTCGGGTGCAGAAATCTTTACTTGGGTGTTATCCTGTTACTGGATATTGTGCTTCCCTCAGGAGATAGTGTTTTGATGCAATACCCCACTTTTTTGAATGATAGGGGGAGGCCAAGAAAACTGGCCTTTTCCATCATCATTCTCAAAGACTCCACTTTTTTTTTTTTTTGCAGTTTTTGGCCAGGGCTGAGTTTGAACCCGCCACCTCTGCTATATGGGGCTGGCGCCCTACTCCTTTGAGCCACAGGTGCCGCCCCAAAGGCTCTACTCTTAAAGCTCAGTGCTCTTTGCAACCCAGTGTAAATATTACTAAAGAAATTACTTTTAAAAATTATTAACAAAGTAATGATTATAGTATGATGTGATGATCCCAGCTATTTCTATCTGTGTCAATTAATTGCTGTGACTGGATCCGTAGTATATAGATGTGAAGTAACTCTCATGAGTACCAATATTACTATGTTAGATTATATTCCGCTTGTGTTATCCCCAGCCTAATTCTGTTTTACAAAAAAAAAAAAAAAAAATTATGACTAAAATAAATTTTAAAGTGTATTTTTCAATCTCCTAAATACGCCATAAAATTCACTAAATATGCCCCCATGCCCTTGCACATTCATTGTGTCTCCCCTCCTTGCCTCTGAGGCCCCCTCTGCCTCTCAGAGTGTTTTCCAACAGGGGCTGATCTAAGCACTCTCCCTATATCCTCCACTCGTCTCCCACCCCCAGTACAGTCTTATTCACTCCACATCCTGCTCTCCCTTATCATTTTGCACTTACCTCCAATAGCACTCACATTATCACCTTTAAATACTTGTTTATAGGCTATTCACTAAGAGTAGGAAATACATTATTAATCTATAATAATGATAGAACAAAGTCTGAATCGAGTAAATGCTCAATAATTGCTGCCTGTCTGCCTACATAAGTAGTATTGAGAGTCAAGCATTGTGCTTGTGACGTTTTAGTTCCCTGGCAGCTTAAGAAGTCTCATAGGACATTCATTTATCCAATCTATTCTTCCATTCAATGAATCATTTGGAAAGTACTCATAGCTACTGCATATCTCCTGCAGGCACAAGGACACTGTGTATCTATGGACCCTCAATTATCCATATCCTCCTATCTTATACAACATTTTCACTGGAATCCTCGAGCCATATTTCTACTCTGGCACCCTAGGTGCTTATATTAGTGTCATTGGAAGACTCATTTCTCAAGAATAGCTCAAAGCAGACTTAAATTTGGCTGAACTACTTACTCAGTGTAAATTATGCAAAATTAATCTCAGGTCTCATCTGTAAAATGGGGATGAGGGTAAGTATTTCATAGGGTTATATTAGGACAGTACGTGTAAACACCCTGAGGTTAGAATTACTAAATGTTAGTTCCATTTGCCTGCTGTCCCTCCCCACCTTTGTTCTCCTTCAATAACTAAATTTGAGGTAACCATGTTGGAGATAATCCAAATGGCTGCTATAATTCTATTAGGCAGAAAAAGTGAGTATAGAAGGTGGAGATTTCTAAAAACGTCGATTAAGTCACCTGCGTATGAAAGAGTTTACAATTCCAAATACCTTCTTCATTCATTTATTTATTCATTCATTCAACAATATTCACTGAATGACTGTCAGGTACTTTTGTAGGCTTTGAGCATGGAGTTTGTAGCAGTTAACAAGACATACAATATTTCTTACCCCATTCAGTCTGGTAACCCTCACTTGACAAAAAATCGGATGCTTCCAATAGGTTAAAAAGTTGGGGAACAATTCATATTTTCTGAGCACAAAAGGTTTATTATTATTTCTTAACTAAGATAGAATGTTCATGTTATTTCCCAAAATGCATTTTTAAGGTAATCTCAAAGTCTTGCACATAGTGTCTGCTCAAAAATCATTTATCAAACGAATAAAGTCTTCAAAGATAATTTCTTTATTTTATCTTTAAAATTCCTATAAAAACATAACAAGCCCAGGAAGACCTTACAAATAGTCATTGAATGTTGAGTAAGGAGCAAAGAATGTGAATTTCATGTATAATGCCAGCTTTCCCACCTCCATTGGGAAAAATAGACAGGTTGGCTACCTAAATAAATAAAAATTTTTCACAGCTGGTGATTTTTGGTATTTAATTATGAGATGAGAAGGAACTGCTTTTCTTACCTGAGAGGAACATGAATTGGTCTCAACCACTAGAATGATCAAGAAAACATATGATACTGAGAGTTAAGTTACGCAAGAGAAATAGGAAAAAATATCCACCTCCTGGCTACATGGGCGTACTAAACATTCATCCTATTGAGCTTACTGTCAACTTCCTCCCTGTTGTTGAAGAGACCTGGAAACCTCCCTTTTTCGTTCTATAAAGGAAATGAATTCTGTGGTATCTAGGGTGGCTGATGGTGCTTCTTTGAGTCTCTCTGCACTTTGGATGCATCTGTATTTCTTCAGGGAATGAGGCGCTCACTGCATCAGATGATGAAGAATGCCCTTGCTCTGATAGCCACATGGCATTGCACTCACCAAGGCAACACTAACTTGATACTCTGCGCTGGAACGATCGTAAAGTTTGGGAGTTAGATGTGTACTTAGAATTTCTTGTTGTTTGATCACATCAATGAAAGGATATGCAATCAATCTCCCCCTAAGACAGTGAGTGGTATTGGCCATAACTCATTACTCCGTCAAGGATTTGGCATTTCAATCGATGGGAAATGATGTGTGATCATTCTAATTTATTATACATCATTTCCCATCAATCGACAAGCTAAAGCCTTGACATAATAAGTACTTACAGACACTGTCAATCATTTTTGGTCCAAATACCTTCCAGTGCTGCCGTTTGGGATATCTTCAAAGTCATGAAAATGGAATGTGCCCCCCAAATCACAAACACAATGATTTCATTCAGCAGAAGACTTTGAGCTGACCTCTTACTAAGGGATTCCATCAGCAATTCCTTAAACATTTGACCATCCCCCAATCTAAAGGGGAAGAAATCGATGAGTGTTCTGATTAGGCATGATTTTCCTCCCAACCTGTCTGAAAGAATGTCAAAGTTGGTGGTGGGGCCAGAACTGTAAGGGTACTCTTCCATCCTTGAAAAACACCAATCTTACCCCCATGTACTTCATCTCAAAACAATTTACCATTTCCTGAGTGCTTTTTGGAATAATGTCAAAATATATTGGGATTTTCTTGTTTGTTTGTTTGCCTTTTGTCACTGTGGGGAATGACATCATTAACGATCACATCACCAAATAGTATCAAAAGCAAAGCTCATGAATTCCCAATACTTTTAAATAAGGTCCCTCAGATATTACTACTATACTGAAGCACTGGATGAGGACTGTCTGGTTTGATCAGTTGTATTTGTTTGAAGTTTGATTCTCATGAAAATAAAATAAGAAACAAAATTCTCAGAAGCCTTTACTAAAGCAATAGTATCCAAAGTCATAATTTTGCACATTGAATACTGCATATGGTTTTCATGGTAACTCCAAAAATTGCTGCTGCTTCACATGAGCAATTCTGGTAGATTTGAAAACATGTCATGACATTTTCAATTTCTACTTTCTGATATTTTTCGGGAGCGAAACCATATTTCCATAAGAATTTGCATGCATAGTAGGAGGGGAATTTTTATTTTTACCAGTAGCAAAGGGAACATTTTCTGAAGAAAGGAGGGTGGTGTACCCTCTATAACTGACATACATAGGAACGTTTTTATGGGGACAGAAGGAAAAATACTAATCTTTGCTGGAAAACATTACTTACTTTGCCTATGACTATCTTGTCTTAGATCTACAGAAAAATAATAAGTCGAACTACATAGGACTTTTTGTTTTTAATAAACTTGTCTAAAAAGGAAAGAAAAGAAACGTGCATGCGCGTGTATGTGCGTGTGCGTGTGCGCGCACATGTATAGGTGTGTGTGTGAGAGAGAGAGAGAGAGAGAGAGAGAGAGAGAGACTGTTTCCACCATCAACATTTGTGAATCAGCCTTTTTCACAGAATCCAGCTGTGGAGGTCTGATCATTTTGGAGGAGGAAGCCTAGCCCAGTGCTCTGCACACAATGCATGTATGTAGTTAGAAGTCAGTTTAGGGACTACAGCTCATGGACAAGAAAGTACAAGGGCCCACTACTCCAGAGATTAGAAATGACATACTAATGCAATGGATTTTAATAGACTCTTTCTCAATGGATTTCAGAGCATTCATTAGCTCCTTCAATCCTCATGATTTGTCTGAGCCAATAATTTTCTAATCTTGAGGGGAAATGCCCTCCCCACTCCTCCCAGCACCAGCCTTTCCTCTTTGCTTCCTTGTCAGCAATCAGTGGGTCTTGGCAGGACTGGGGCTTACTGGGGAGCCAGCTGGCTCCTTCAGCTCTTCATATGCTCTGGGGCTTATCCAGGCTAATGGAGTATCACAGTTCATTATGCACCTTCCTCTTCTACCCCCTGTGAGGAAGCACCAATGAATACCAAGTTTGGGGCAGGAGGCATCAGTGTCACTGAAACCGCCAAAAAGAGCTGCCAGTATCCCGTGGAGGAGCTAAGGAATACCAATATTTGTAAGAAAATGTGTCTTGACCCCAGAAGGCTAAAAAAGGGACTCCAAGCATGCAGGAAAGTTAGCGTCATCTACTAATCCTACCTCACCCTACATCTGTAGGGCAGCAGCCACTATCTGGTTAAGCACTTGCTATAAGCCAAGCACTATACCAAGTTCTCTAAAACAAACCTAAGGAATTGGTACTATTACTGCTCTAATTTTTAAGTCAGAGAACAAAAGCAGAGACTTAGAGAGGCAAAATAGCTTGCCTAAAGTCATAGGGCATGTGAAAGTGCTGGCACCCCCATGCCAGTCTCAGTAAGTCTGCATCTTCTCATCTAGTACACAGCACAGGCTTTGAGGAAGGGAAGTTGCATTCAGTTCCAATATAAAGAGGAAAGCAAGTCAAGGAGGGCTTTGTTACTCAAAGAAAGGAGAACAGAGACCAGACACAGTGGTTCACACCTGTAATCCCAGCACTCTGGGAGGCCAAAGCAGGTGGATGGTTTGAGCTCAGGAGTTCAAGACCAGCCTGAGCAAGAGTGAGACCCCCATGGCTCTACTAAAAATAAAAAAACTAGTCAGGCACTGTGGCAGGCGCCTGTAGACCCAGCTACTAGGGAGGCTGAGGCAAGAGGATAGCTTGAATCCAAGAGTTTGAGGTTGCTGTGAGCTATGATGACATCATAGCACTCTACCAAGGCAACAGAGTAAGACTCTGTTTCAAAACAAAAAGACACAAAGAAAGGAGAATAGAAAAGAACTGAGGAAGGAAAATGGCAAGCTTCCAAACAATCATGATATAGATCCAAATATGGTACGGGATCATAAAAATATCAACTAAAAATCGTAAGACATCCTTATGATCATTAGGACATCTCTTTTCTTTCATCTCTTTGTTTCTGGAGAAAAACCGCTGCAAATACTCAAAAACTCATCTTCAGAGACAAAAGCGATTACAAAAAAGAAGAACGTTTTGAAAATTCCCATGCCAAATCAATCATGGTCCATGCCACTCTAAGAAACGCAGCCCCTGTCTCCCTAACAGAAGCAGCAATGCCTAGAGTGAGTGCTCCCTACATGAGGTCTGAGTTTGATGCCATTTGAAAGCTCGTGTAACAAACTCCCAAAAGATGGAATTCAGTAATGAGCAAGCCTTTGACTATATAGACATGTTTCCAGGTACTACTTTAATAAACTATTACAAATGATCGATGCAAAGGTGTTTCCAACAGCTGTTTATGCAATGTGGCTGGAAGAATTCTTCCATAAAGAAGCAGTTAGCAGGAAATTGGCTATGCATGGCTGTGATGTCAAATCCATATATAACAAACTTTTTCCTGTCAATCAACAGTCTTGCCATAAATTAATCCATTTATAACAAGCCTTTTTTTTTTAATTGACAGTTTCGATGTGAAGAATAAAAAGGACTCTTCAAGGAAAGTGAACTCAGAATGGCTTTTTGCAGCTCTTTAACACATTGGGAGAAGTGACAAAGCCATGTGATTTTTAATTCATATTGAAAAAGGTTGGCAGCAGCTCCAAACACCAAGGTAACTTTCCAAAGGCTGCTGACTACAAGGCCAGAGTGACTGTTCAGGGTTGGCTCACAGAAGCAAGGCAGGAACTGCCCATAACCAATGGTGGAACCAAATGCTGGATCATTTCCCTGAACTGCCGTGGGCATAAAGATCAAATCCAGACGTAGGTGTCACGTAAACATTTGTTTGCTTTGGGCACAGTGGGGTGTTGGTGGCTCCAGACCTGGGGCAGATGAGTGTGCCCGTGTGAGCAGTGGTGCCGTCAGTCACAGGTGCATCTCGTCCTTTGATCTTACTTTTCACCACTGTTGGTTCTCAACTCAGTTATCTCTGGTTTCTCATGTCATTTCCCAACAAGTTCAACTCACAAAAATCACAGGGTTGTAAAGAATCCCAACATGACATCAGGTGTGTGCTTCTGTGTTTCAGGTAAAACAATACCTAAGGCAAGAGTTGCATGCTCTGAGAGGGCCAGAGGTAGTAGGTGATAAGCCCTTCACAGATCACCAACCCAACTTTCCTAACTGCAGAATTTTTCACCTTCCTACAATAAAATGGCTCCTTCATGACCACAGGCAAAGAGAATTTGGCTCTTTTTGCTCCCTAAATTCAACATGCTGCTTCTTCTGGAGAATAATATCTATTTCTGGAGCCAAGGTCCTTTCTCTAAAAACTCTTTTAGTACTTAGAACATTCCTGCCCTCTCCAGTCCTCTCTTTACCTCTCCACTCAGTCAATCTGACCAAAAAAGTAGATAGGAATAAATAAAGCAAAGAGGAAAGCCCAAGTGATTTACACACCAATAAAATTCCTGCCTGTGTTAGAAGGTTCTGTTTGCTTTGTATTTAGTTTTCCTGCATTCTCCACAATTTATTCCATTAAGTTTGCCCTTGAAGAGAGAAGCTCCATCTTGGACCCTAACCAATGCTTTCTGCTCTCTGTTAAGGAAGACTATCCTGAGATTCTTCTGTTCTTTCTCTGCCCCCTTGACATACTTGCTGAATTCCCCACCCACATCCAGATGCCCCTGCTCCTTTGCCGGGTAGATTTTTTTCCTGCTAGATTCACACAGGCTCACAGGTAATCAGGCCTAGGCCTACTTGTTCCCAGCTGCCATATTTTTCTACTGCTTTTTGGTCACTTTCCCCATGTCTCCATTTTTGCAAGGGGCATGTGGAATTCAAAACCTTTTCTCCACATGGCCTGCAAGCTCCTCTGTAGAGTACTTCTTCCCAATTCCACCATCAAGCCATTGAGGAAAATAATGAGGCCTGATTAGAGCCTAGGCTTTAATAGAGGGGAGGGATTTTAGGACACCATCTTGAAGGACAATGAAAAGCATCCTGGATGCATTCTTTCTATCCCTCAGTCTATTATGTGTTTATTTTATTTTTTTTTCTTTCTTTCTTTTTTTTTTTTTTAATTTTTGAGACAGAGTCTTACTCTGTGGTCCTCCATAGAGGGCTGTGGTGTCATAGCTCAGAGCAAGCTCAAACTCTTGGGATTGAACAATCCTTTTGCCTCAGCCTCTAGAGTATGCCCGCCTAGTTTTTCTATTTTTAGTAGAGACAGGGTCTCTTGCTCTTGCTCAGTAGACATATGCTGGACAAATGAATGAATGATCAGTCCAATGGAAATGACCAGGCATAGGCAGGGATCTATGTGTCCAAACCTCACTGCAAGTAGATTTAAGTTTAGATTTGCTTAGGTTAAGTTTCAACATACTATGGATAAAAATATTTCTAGTTAAATCTCTTTACACTAAGAAATTCTTCTAAAGGGCTTCTTCAATATTCCCATCTTTTAATACAACTATACCTAGAATCACAGTGCTAACAAAGGTCAAAACACTTGTGTATTCAAAAAGACAATTCCAAGCAGATAAAACAAAGTATACTTATGTTTAAGAAATAACATTTGTCCAAAATGTTAGAAGATTTTATGTACTTAATGTTGAGATGTTCATCCTTGGTATCTCAAGGTTATCACCCAAACAGATT
This sequence comes from Loris lydekkerianus, assembly GCA_963574355.1. Classification (NCBI taxonomy): domain Eukaryota; kingdom Metazoa; phylum Chordata; class Mammalia; order Primates; family Lorisidae; genus Loris; species Loris lydekkerianus. The sequence goes on from CAUYPK010065459.1 coordinate 15,763, forward strand.
TCTGTAATCCTGTGTGAAGCTAAATGTAACCTACCTTCTTTCCTCCCCTTCTTTCTCCTTTCCCTTGATATTCACTGTGCTATTGTCCTGTGCAGACAACAAGGAGGCCATGTCTTCCAGCTCAAGGACAAACATTCCTAGCTACAGCACTCCAGCTAGGCTCTACTTGTAGGATTAAGGTGAAATAGCAATTTCTTTTGCAGTCCTCCACAAATATTTATTGAGGTCCAGGAATTGTTCTAAGTGTGAGTGATACAGGATTCCACCCACTCAGGGCTAGACAGGGTGCCCCCTATTCTCTAGGCCCAGGTGAACTCAGAGGTCAGACCCCCATTTCCAGGCACAAGCAGACTGCCTTTTCAGAATACACTCTATGCACTCTGATAAGATCATGAACAAAGCAGCCTGTGATGGTTTTTTTGGGTGGTTCCACCTTGGGTAGGAGTACACACCCTAATCCTTTCTCAGGGACAAAGACTGTAAAATCCTCTAGACTTAAGACCCCTAAGATAAAACAGCCCACATGGAGACTCCTGAGGGAGTTCTTCAGTTCTTTCCCCCTTCCAGAAGCTCTGGTGCTTTTCTGTATTCCTTTCTGACTTCTAATAAAAGTCCTATCTTACCACTGATCTGTGGTCCATGGATTCATTCTTTGAATCCCCAAGACCAAGGACCTACTGAAATTCCAGCATCATGAGGGTTCAGTGTCCAAAAAAACCCTATGAAACAGCAAAAAAGCCAAAAGCAGACAGAAATTTATATCAGCAGGGAGGTAGGTAGATGCAGGAAATCATTCCAACTTCTTTGTTTCTGCATTTTATTTCCCTGACTCCGAATTGATTCAGATAATGGAGAAATGAAGAAAAGGACAAAGAAAAGAAAGCAGGGAGGTGGGTCTGGGTTATTAAATGATCAGAGCAATTGAGTTCTGAATATGTTATCTCATATCATGGCACCTTGACATCTGAAAAAAGAGCAGAAGAGATGAAACCACTTGCAAGTTCCCTTTGCCATTCTTTCCCAAAGTAGGTCATAAGACTCTCATCCGAAAGTCACCCACCTATACCTGTAGAAAAAAATATCCTTATCTCTGAAGACTCAGGGATGCCAAGAAGAATCAAACAGGCCTCACTAAAGTATCACTAAATCATACCTTCTTTGTCCAATATACCTCTCCATCGTGACCATCTACTTCTTCATAAAACCTCAATGTGAACATACAAAGGTTTCCCCATTTGTTTGGCTTTTTTTTTTTTTTTTTCTTGAGACTGAGTCTTACTTTGTGACCCTGGGTAGAATGCCATGGCATCATAGCTCAGAGCAACCTCAAACTCTTGGGCTCAAGTGATCCTCCTGCCCCCAGAGTAGCTGGGACTATAGGTACCTGCCACAACACTGGGCTAGATTTTTTAGAGACAGGGTCTTAACTCTTGCACAGGCTGATCTTGAACTCCTGAGCTCAAGGAATCCTCCTGCCTTAGCCTCCCAGAGTCCTAGAGTCCTAGGATTACAGGTATAAGCCACCAGGCCCAGCCTTAGATCCTTATTTCTGAAGGCTCCTATGTCCTCTAAGACTTATTAAATAATTTTGTATGTTTCTTAATCTATCTTTTGCTATTGGGGCTCCACCTACGGATGTAGCAATGAGTAAGAAAGTATTTTTCTTTTCCCTACAAGGGCCTCATTCTTTGCTTCATCATCACCTATCCATGAGTAGAATCTCTATAAGATGCCCAAGAATCCAAAACGGGCCAAGTTCACCATTGTAGAAAGCTAAAACTTCCCTCCAAATCCCTGAATTCTGAGCTGCTTGCCTACAGGGATAGATCAATTGTTATCCTTAGAAATCCATGCATAATGAAGAATAACAATGGTAATCCTGGGTAATTACACAGCTTTGTGGCTCTCCAGCTTCACTTTAGCATCATCTCCAGGGTCCTCCAACAGAGGCAAGTGCCTCCTTTTTGCCTGCCTGCATTGTTTCTTAATTTTGGATACCCTATTTAGCTAAACAAGGATAGGCCAGCAGAATCTGACACCAAATTTCCTGAACGGATTACTTGAGAGCAATGCTTCTCTCCCCCTCAAAAAAGACATTTAGAGAAAGCCAGAGACAAGCCAAAAGCCTAGGTGAACATTTTCACTCTGCCTCTATATTTTTAAATTAGGAGCAATGCAAATGGAGATGTTAGGATAAAGTTACTGTAAATAAGATCTTTGTCTCTAAATGAGACTAGTTCCTCAAAACTCTTTTTTCTTTTCGATTTGCCCCGTGGAGCCCCACTTTCAGTGAAATTCAATCACATCATTAGCATTTCTAAAGATGTAAGCTACTCAAAACAGCCGCATTGTCTTTCCTTTTCAACTAAAATGCAGCTTTTCCTTCTAAAGGGAGAAATCTTACCGATTCTTTCTGCTTGGCACCCATAATTTTCAATGGAGGAGCCAACCCCCATGAAACAGGAAATGCAATCTCATTTGATCTTACTTGAAAGAAATTGTAAATATTCGGTAAGGACAGAAACAGCGGCTGAAACAAAAACGCCTTTAAAATGGAAAGAGAGGGAGACAAAGTAATAATCATTTAAATGAACTACCTTGTTGTCCCTGGAGCTAACGTTCTTGTTATCAAGGGTGTTTAATATACTCCCTATAGGAGACAGGCTGCTGTCTATCAGTCTTCCTCTTCTTCCTTTGACTATTTCAGCAACAAAGTAGAAAACATTTCATTTTTTTTTATCTTTTAGGTCTATATAAAGAGCATTCCATGTACTTCAAATCCAAAAGTTACCTAATGTTTTTTTTTTAAGGTGAATATTGATGGAAATATCATTGCAAGAAAGAGGCAAAGGCTTACATGTTAATCTTTTCTTCCCTTGCCTTAAAAACATCTTTTGTGATGCCTATAATTTAATTGTAAATCCAATTTTGCTATAGTTAAAGCCTAAAAGATATGCTGTTGTTTACAAAGGAAGATGGTGCATGCTACTGTCTTGAGAAGGGCAGCCCTGGATGGAGCTGTTTTCCAGAAAAGGTTTGCCCTAAACTGTACAAACATCCTGCTGTCCCTCTCTTGTCACAGAACCATCAGACAAGGCTAGAAGGGCTTCATGGAACCATGGTCTGCGGGACTTCATTGATTTCAAGTCCTAATAGTACAGGGTTCTCCAGCTCAGAGATGCATAGGGACCCCCATTTTCTAGGCCTAGGTGAGCTGAGAACATCAGTCTCATCACAGACCTCCATCTCCAGGAAGAAACAGGCCCCTTTCCAGGCCCCACCCTCTGGGCTCTAGCAAGGTCAGAAAAAATGGCTCTGGGGAATTCCTCTTAGAGAAGGGAACACACACTCTAATGACTGAGTAAAAAAATGCAAAGAATGCATTTCTGTGTTAATTTTAGGATCATTTTTGCCTGCAGACCTCTGGCCAATTGTGACATACTTCCCACAACCCTCTGCCCACAAGATAGGATTTAAACCCCTAGAATGAAGACTCAGAGGGCTTCCCACTTGGGTCCCCCCTCACCCCTGCCAGAGGTTCTATTCCCCCTCTTTTGGTTATCAATCTTTCTATCAATAACTACCTTGTTGCTGTGGTTTTATTCTTCAAACCCCGAGACCAAAAGAACTGGACACCCAACAGAGAAATTCCAGCTACACTGACCCAGGGAATTAGGTGAGTACAGAGACCAGGAAAGTGAAGGGGTGCTAGAAATATGGAAATTAGTCATTGGTAATCACATGTGAACAAAACAAGAGACAATATGAAATTGAACCAATCTTATGTTTCTGGGAGACATCAAATTGAATCAAAACAGTCCAATTTTTAGAAAGCTGACAATGAGAACTTTTGAAAATAAAGCAGCTCGTTGTAGAATATAATAATAGCTGGATCTGGTGCTATGGAGGGCGTTAATAGAGGCAATCAGGGCTCCTGCTATTAATGATTTTTTTTAAGTATTTCACGTGTTATTTGCTGAAATTACTATACTTAGGGAATTAGTAAGTCCCTAAACAGGTGTGTCAGAGCCACTTTCTGTGTTAAAATGTGGCAGAACAATTCTTTACATACAGATTGCTGCTGACCTGGGCTAAATGTCTAATAAGAAAGAAAATCTGAAGCTAAGACTACAAATGATAATCATATCAATTCTAAAATTTTATGACATCCAAATCCTTCTGAAAGGAATTTCCAACTCCGTGCATATGGAGCACGGTAAGTCAGAAATGTCAAACTTCAAGTGACAAGTACTTGCAGAGTGCCTCTTCACAGACTGTCAGTCCCTGCAAAGACTAGTTGGTGAACTTTCCAGCATTCTTGGGATGAAGCTGAAAATTGTGGGCCTTTACTTGCATGTTACAGGGAACTGGTAGGGTAATACCTTTATAAGGTAATTTATAGGATCCACTCAAGTTGCTGGAGAATCCATTGTCTGTCTTTAGTTAGATACACTCCCAAATAGGCAAAACAATAGCTTTTCCTCGTGCTGTCAGTCCAAAGTAAACAAATAAATATTTGACTCTGTGGTATCTGTGGGGAGCATGTGGACGGACTCCTGGCAGAAGCTGCTTAAGCCAACCTTGCTGAGCTCTGGTCATAGTAGAGGCAGAGTTCCAAGCTGAGAATGCATGGTCCTAGAAGATCCCATCCATTCTGTAGCAAGCTTCTCCAGGCAAATCCTGGTCTCCAAGACTCCTTCATTCTAATCCTGGTCTTCTGATACATCTGCTTAGAATGTGTGACTCTTTACTAACAGTAAGTATATTATCTGGACACTGTCCATCAAGGACGAAGAGCAGTGATGAAAGGGAGGAAGAGATGTGTGAGTGTGTGCCTCCAGCTTGAAGGTTTATGCAACAACAACAACAATACCAGCTGACATTTAAAGAGCTCTCGTTTTGTGTCAAGAACAATCCTGAGTACTTTACATGCATCAATCTCTTTAATTTCTGCACAATCTTATGGAAAATAAACAATTAATAACTAATTAAGGAAAGGGAGGTACAAAGAGGCAAAATGGGTGGAACCCTGACCCTTGACATGTAGCTACCAAATAGTAGAGTAGGACTAGAGACAAGTTTTCAAGCCTGTCCATCACAGATCCTATGCATTGAACTAGGATACTAAACTCCCCTGCTTTATAAAGCTATACTATCTCCCCATCCTTGTCAATAATTCGTCCTATTATGTTTTTGTAGTATTGCAGAGAGATACAATAACTTGTGCAAATTTCTGTATGGATTTACGACTTATATGTTCTAGGCTCCAGCAATTGCACTTAAATTTATGCTCTATAGAATATTACCTGCTGAAAGAATTTTCAGCAATGATGGGAATGCTCTAAAAAGCTCCCCTACACAATAGATATGTTAGCCACTAGTCACATGTGGCTATTGAGCACTTGAAATGTGGTTAGTATAACAAAGGAACTGAATTTTTAATTTTACTTAATGGTAATTAATTTAAATTTAAATAACCCCGTATGGCTAGTGGCTACCATATTGTGTAGCTTGCCTCTAGAGGAAAAAACATTATGCTCATTTTATTGAGACTATTTAAGTCATTCATTTAACCAATATTTTTTGAGAGCTTACTATATGCCAGATTCCATAGTAGGCATTGTACACAAAGTAGTAAACAAAATAGCCATGTGTTTCTGACCAAAAGGGAGAATAAGATAAAAGAGCCAGAGAGGTTGGAGAAAACAGAGAGAGTATGTCATCATGAAAATTTAAGGAAAAAAGGAAGGTTTCCTACAAGGGGCTGGGTCATGGCTCTACTGTGCAGAGTGCTGCCGAGGAAACCATAAAGATGAAAACAGAAAAACAAGATCTGGTCTGTCATTATCAAGATACTTCATTGTCTTATCAAGAGTAGCTTCAGTGGAGGGATTAGAAGCCAGATTGAAATAGGTTTGAGGTGAGAAAATAAAGACAAAGATGACCTGCATAGAAAACACTCTGGTGAAACATTGCTAAAAAGGAGAGTAAAGAAATGAAGATGAATGATATCAGAAGGAATGTGCTTGGTCTGGGCATCTTGTATCCTGCATATTTATAAGCCAAGGGGAATAATTTAGCAGAGGAAAAAAAAATAGGCAAGGCAGGGGCGACAGGTGGGGTTGGTAACAGACATTCTCTTTAAGAACTAAGAAAGAAAGATCCAGGGACCAGGGAGAGGTCTTATACTGGCTGACAGGAAAGCTGTGTCTCTCATTAAAAGAAGATGGTGCGAGTGAGGGTAGGTTTGCAGGTATGCTCACTTAGCCGGATTGAGCCGACCGATTGCCCTGGAGCTGAACTCAGCTAGGAGTTGTGTTCAAAGAAAGGTCAGTCTTGTATCCAATATAACTGAAAAGCAATTGAGTATTTTTTTGCAATCTCTAGAAAAGTCTTCAAAGGGAATTGCATTATAAACACACTCTGAGGAACAAAATTTCTCCAAACTCCTCCTTCTCTTTCTCTCCCTCTCTCTCTGTCTCTCTCTCTTCTGTTTCCACATCTATCTTTTCTTGCCACTGCAGAATCCCAAGAAAATCTCTTACTAAAAAAAAAAGGAGTGAGATGAAATGATGTCTAGTGCTAGCTCTAAAATTTTATGATTCTATAAATGATGGAACTTGATATTTAAACTGCCTTTTCATTTGTGAGTGGTTGGGAAAGCTTGGAGGAATTTTGAAAGTTAGCAAGGTTTTTTGTTTGTCTTGATGCCACATCATACTATAGGTTTAAAAAAAAAAAAAACCCAAGATTGCAAAGGACAAAGAGGTTTTGGAGAAGAAGGCAAGAGGAAAAAGACCACAGAAAAACAGGAGAATCAGGGCCTGTATTGCCAAGCCCAGAGGAAAAATTAGAGATGTAGAATGAAGCATAACATCTGTTCTTCTGTTCCAAGTAGGTTCTGTTTCCAAATTCACCTCCTCTCTCTTCCCTGCCTCAGCCAGAACCTCGTTTTTTTGACATAATAAAAATACCAAAGTTTTCTCACCAAACAGTGAAACTGCTCATATACCACAAGCCAAATGAGATGAGAGCACTTGGGCACACATGGATGATAATAATATAACCAAAGATTTCTTGCCTTTCTTTTTTCAATTCAAGGAAAAGCAAAGGGAAGAGGTAGAATAACTTACCTCTTAAATGGTTTGTTTGAAAATAATATGCAGAAAGAGAAAAACAATCCTCAACTAACTGCTGCCTTCCTTGCCATCTGCTTAATCTAAACATTAGCATATCACATATCTGAGTGAACTCAAATTGCACTGAAATGGACTACTCTGTTCCACTTTTTTAGACCTATAATGGGGGAATGAAGTGAGAATTCTCTATGGGATTACATGGGCATTATGGGCTTCCAACACGTGAATTCAGGGCCACGTTTTCAGACCATCCTTAACTCATCATACTACAACCGGAGGCAAAATTGTGCCTGGCTTAATTAGCACAAGTACTAATCAAGTACTAATGAAATTTGCCCACAAGCAGTTCTTCAGACTGCAGCACAAATCGTACACACAATTTCCGTATATATCACTTAGCATGTCAGCACAAAAGGAGGGGGGAAAACGAACAATTCCTTCCTAAAATTTGCTTCAGGCTAACTACAGGCAAACATCATCTTTACCCAGAAGTAATACATTAGTTTCATCAGTATAAACTCTATAAATCCTAAATCTGCAAACTGCATCCCCGTTTGCCGCATTAGGTCACAAATTTATAAAAATACAGAGACTGTTATCAATGAAGACATTTCATTTTTATAGAATTTTGAGCTAGTGAAGACAAATTTGGAAATGACTCTGACCTGTAATGTATCTTAAAATGTACAGGAGGTCTTTCAAGCTAAAAATATCAGTTTTGAAGAGGTGGCAATAACGCTGGCCAACAGATCTATTTGTTTAAACTCAGAATAATGACAAAAAAGAGGCTCAATTTTCTCTCTCCTATTGCCATCCCCTTAATCTTCTCACTGTGTTTCAAATCTACTATTAAGTTTGTCTAAGCATAAGCACTTATTTACAACAAAAATATTAATTAAACTAAGGGACATGCTTTCAATCTATCTATTAATCATACTAATAAGAGATGCAGTAAGCACATCAAAATAAGTACCCACATAATCAAGCTTTTCACATAGGAACCATTTTTGTTCTGGTCATCTCATAGAATTTTACCAAAAATAAAATTCTGGATCATCCTATTTGAGGGCCACAAGAGAAACAGTGATTAATTCTCAAGAGCAAAGTCACACTAAAAAAAAACCAGGCAGAAAATCAAGAGAGGACTCCACAAGGACCAAATGCTGTCGTCTCTTCTGCCCTGTAAACTACACTTCTTCCTCAAAGGGCTGTTACATTTCTGGTAGGAAAGGATCTCACCTTTAAGAAGCTGAAACTTATCCACTTGAACAGGTGCAAGAACCAGATGACTGGTTTTTTCCTTTATGGACTATCGACAAACATCACTTAAAAAAAATAATAACCATTGGTGAGTGCTAAAACACAGCCAGTTCACACAATGTCTTCATAAAATGAAATTCAGGAGAGAGGAAAGAAAATAATGCAGAATCAGAGTAACCTTGGATGCAACCAAATCATCACCTGTGGTCCCATGCAGCAAAAGCGTTCCCCACAGCTTCCTGAGTTAAGGACAACAGATTAATCTTGACATTGACTTCTCTTGCTCTTTCAAAATGCCATTGTCTGAGTGTTATGTTACTCTCATTTTCCCACTTGGAAACAGATCTAACTTAACTCTGTAGAACAGTGGAAAGGGGGCTAAAAAGGAATTTCTTGTCATTAGTGAGTTTTATTTTTCTTGATTATATAAAGGTTTATGAACTATAAAGAGTGCAGATTTAACATGCTGTAAGAGCAACAAGAAAAATTCACGCAGATCACAGACATTAACGAAATTCAAGCCCTGACATTCTTCACAGGAACCAAGGGCCCCATCTGCTGATGTTTAAATGTACTACAGTAGCAAACAGATTAAAAGGAGCACATGAAAAAAAGAATCCATTGAACTACAATACAATAGAGACTAAAGCCCCAGAATCTTAGAAGCACAAGGCACCTTTACAAGTCAAAGAACCTGCCCCTGATCCGATCTGTCTCACTTTTTCTGTGTTGCTGTATAACCTTATGGAAGGCATTCCGGGGAGATAAGCAGTTTGTTCTATCTTATTTTAATTGCTTAAGTCCTAAGGAAAGGAGTACCGAGCCCTGCCTGCACGGACCACCACCTTTCTGCAGAAAGACCTTTGCTTAGAGTCTGTTCTCTTGTTCTCCTAACTGATGACTCTTTTTGAACTGACTGAGTGGTTACTTAGGATCCTAATGGCTTTTGATTTGGCACTTCTTGATAATGATATTCTAATAACTTCTCAGCCTTGCCTCCAGCATGGGATAATGTTGGGGTTTTTTCTTCTAAGTGTATTTTGCTTATGACCATTTTAGCAACAAAGTGAGTGGGTAAAGCACGGGAGAAAGACTCTAGAAGGGTTAAAATGATGCAGTTGGGGGGGGGGACTGGTCCCACTTGTGTCAAATACTTACTACTTGACCTTCTTCAGCCTAGCTTTCCTCACCTCACTTTTTTTGTATAAAGGTGTCAGATTACATGATCTATAAACATCTTTCCTCCTACCTCTACATTGTTTCATGTAAAAAAGCAGGAAAGGTATCTTATAAATCTTTATATCAACACAGTATATTGAATACATTAAAAGCTCAATAAAAATTTGTTGAATGGACACATTGCCTATCAAAAACTACTTGTCTTGTGATTATCTTTATCTGATTCTGACATTCTATATCCCTTTTATATTTGGAACTTAATAGTATATGCAGTGGGCCATTATGCTCAATAAACTAGACCTTTCCCACCTTTAATTAAATTAGAAGACTAGCCCCAATGTCTTTGGGAGCAATTATCTCTCCTCCATGGTAGACAGCTCTGTTGGGATCGTCAGCCAGAGTTCTCTGACCTCTCCTACCTGAGCTGGAGCCAACATTGGCCAATTCTCTCTACTGGGACTTTGGCTTTTGTGGAGAGTAAAATCAGAATTTAAAAAAAAAAAAAAAAAAACCAATGTGGATGGTTCATTATGGCAATCTGATCTGAAATGACTATCAACTGGTTCCTGTTTCCTCGGCCCCTGGACTCCATGAGCTGACCAGTTCCTGTCCTATGTCTGTGATGGATTCTCCATCCTTTCCTTCAGGAACTGGAGCATCAGGCAAAGCTACCCTAAAGGCCCCCCAGAACATTCATTTCCTGCTTAGGATAATGCTGTTGGCATAAGCTGGCTGTCTCTCCTGCATGCAAACTGCCCCCAATCTTATGCTCCTTTGTTACTTTCCCATCTCTAGTAATGACACAGCCGTCCACCAACTTTGTCATCTGAAACCCAGACTTTCCCTCTCCTTCACCTTCCATATCTTAATGAATTACCAAGTATAGTTGATTCTACTCAAGAAATATTACTTTAACACACTACCCTGTTTCCACTTCTACCTGAACTTTCTGTTGAGATCCCTTCAATCTCTTACCTGAACTCTCCTCCCACCTTGTATCCCTGCCTCCACTCCTGCCATGTTCACATACATTTTCCATCTGCCACCAGAATAATGCATCTAAAAAGTAAATGTTACCTGCTCACTCCCCTGCATAAGGTAATGGTTTCCTATTATTTTCATTGTGCATTCTAATGTGGGTCCTGTCTTGCTCTATTCTTATCTTCAACCACTCTGAATTTAATGATTCAAGTTTCAGAAATATTCATTCAACCATACGTGATTCAGTCCCTGAAACGTTATTTCTTCCTGCTCCTATTTCTTATTTGTGCTATTTATTCTGTCTAATACAGCTCCCTACTTCTTCACCTGGCTAAGTCCAACTCAACTTTAGCTGTCATCTTTCCCAAGAGATCTGCTCTGACTATCCCTAGACTGGACAAAGTCGTCCAGTTCTGTGTCTTTAGAGAATTCTGTGCACCATCACACCCTGGCATTTACAAGGCTAAATTTGAACTACACATATCAACACAGTGCCTGTGCTACGCCTCCTTCCTCAGCCTCTAGTGGACAAACAGCACTTCCACATGTTTTTATCATGTGACCTCATCTCCTTTTCACAGTTGATCGAGTTAGGGGTGGACCTAGAGTGTTGAAGGGCAGCCAGGATTGCTTTGAAAAGCCACAGGCTGACCAATCCCATCATCTTTCTAAGTATTTTGAACAAAGAAATACAGAGACAAATTTAGAAGCAGGGGAAAATTCTAAAGGCTCATTATGTAGGAAAAAAGTTAATGACTTGTCTCTCACAGTTTTAAGAGAATAGAAACCACAACTAACTGGAAGGTATGATACAGAGAAGTGAAGACTTGGGAACCTTTGTTACTAACACCTGTTAGCAACACCCCAAGGCCAACTGGATCCAGAACCACCCTTCAGTTCTGTTCCTGCTGAAATTGAGAAACTCAGATTTCCCTGGGAGATCCTATCTATAATATTTATAATAATGCCTCTAACACACAAGGAAGTATGAGCTGAGTTTTAAATAAGAGTCTAATCAAAACAGAATTAGGTTTTCTTCTTTACTCAATGGTCTTTACCACTAGAGTAAAAGCTTTCTAAGGGTAATAAACATATATAGTATCTGGAACAGAGTAAACACTCAATAGAACAGATATGGAAATCCATGAATAGAAACCGAATGGGAGGAGGGCCAAAGGAAACCGTTGATAAGGATTTGCTATCAATAAGCTTATGTTGAAGGAATTCACACAAAACAATAGGAAAAAGTATGTTTGTCTCATCAATAACCTAACATGTCTTATCCTAAACTGATACTTAGGTAAAGGAAACTTTTCCACAGTATTCTCTATCTTGTAAAAACTTGGACCTAAAAATTGATGCATTATACACTTCTTGATTACACTTTTATAGATTAATTAATTAAACCAGGACTTCTCATTGCTACATGCAGTGAATGACACAAAACAAAAATGTATACAAAATTCTTACTCTCCAGAATCTTATGTGTTCAACAACTATTCTTTATAAAGCTTCCTTACCACTCTGCTCTTCGATCTTCATCAGGTCTTCAGAAACTAATTTAATTATCCTGCAACTGGCTAAAAGTACTTCCTAAAAATTTGAGTATTAAAAAATGCCACAAGTTCTAACTTCTTGCCCCAGTTAATCTAGCAAAGGCACAGTGAAATATTATCAACAGTTGACTTCATTTTTTTGACTGCTCCAGCCACAATAAAGAGATTATGAAAATTCTAAATGCCTTGCAACTTAAAGTATATAAACTCTATTTTTCAAACTATATGAATAGCTGGAAGAAGCAGCTAAGAGTAAAGGCAAGCAGGGAATTGTAGAATAAAACTTTCATAAAGTCTCTGAGATGTCGAGTGAGGAAGTCTCAGGGCTGTTAGGATGATTTAAAACCTTAAACACCATTTTGTTGACACATAATTCTTTTATATATTTTCAGTGTATAAATTGTGAGCTCCTCTAAAGGAAACACAGTTTTTCACAGCAAAAACAAAGAGCAAAGCCTCTAACTCTTATTACATTTTAAGCACTAGATAACTTTGCAAGCGGGTAACCAAGTTTATAAAATCATGTAAGTCAGCACTCTGAATCAGTGTGGCAGGAAGCATTTCCTAAGCAGACTTTCTATTGACATGTATCTAACCATTTTCACATTTAATATTTTTCCTTCTTGTTGTTAACGTGCCTCAAAAATATGGAAATGTGAAAACCAATAGATTCCATGGGTACAAATGGATAGTAACTAATGCAGACAGGGCTTGGGCATTTTTTACTCCTTTGGGGCCCTGAAAAGTTTAGAATAGCCAGGGGGGTTTTGCTCTTTTGCAGGAAGCCTGTATGATTCATGACACTATTTCCACTAAACGTGATGTCAGGATAAAGGTGGAGTTTTTTTCCTCTATTAAGTTAGGACAAGAATGGAAGCTCCATATACATTTATTGAAGATGTATTGAGTAAATATATAAAATATGAAAGTAGTAGTCAGGGATAGATAGGAGGAAGTGAAAGCATTGTTTCCCAGATTTTCTGAAAGGGCTTATGCTCAAGCCCATCTAGTTGGTTTTTCATACTCCGAGAAAAGAACAATTAGTCTCTCCTGATATTAGATAGATTGTTTTGAGAAATCAGATGACCATAGCATTTATTCATCCATTCATGCATCTATTTGACAAATATTTGTCAAGCTCCTATTATGTCCCTGGCACAATTCTAGGCTTTGGGGATACAGCAGTGGACAGTATCCTTCAAGAAGTTTACATTCTAGGGGGAGAAATAAATGATAAACAAAAATAAATAGCTACCTAACTTAACATCTGTTAGTCACAAATGTTGCAAAGGAAAACGAAACTAGAGCAAGCCGGCCGAGAGTGATGAGAGCTACAGTTGTAGATAAGGGAGGCCAGGGAGACGCAAGTTCAGAAGAAGGGAAAGAAGTCATGTGAGCATCCATGTCAATCACAAGAAAGGAGCATCCAGATCTGCAGGGAGCATGTGAGGTGTGCTCCAGGAAGAGCAAGGGGCCAGCATGAGAGCGGGAGGGGGGGAGGGGGAAAGAGAGGGAAGCTGGACACAGAAGGGCCTTGCAGGCCATGGTGGTATCCTTAAGTTTTATGCTAAGTGTGTTGGAAAACCATGGTAATAGATATTCAGACTTGTCCTTCTGGAGCTAGGCTTTACAAACTTGAGGATGAATAGTTTCAAGTACCCATGCCTCAAAAAGGGCCCATGTGATCAACTTCAGGCTCACAACAACAATTTTTCAATCAATTCTGCAAATGCAATTCTGATCTTTGTGCTCGGGGGAAGGTAGACATTTTTCTTTATCCATACCCATCAACCAGAGATGCAGCAACCCTAACAATGGACCTTAAAAACCAACTGACAGCCTCCCATCGATAAGAGTTATTCTCAGGATCCAATTGAAGGTGAACATCAGGAACAAGCCATTAACCATCCAGTTCACAGAAGCCCAAGATTGAACTAGGCTTCACTGAAACTTGGCTGGTGCCAGGTCAATGCCTCAAGCCTACGGTTGCTGTAACATCTCACTTGGAATTATTTTTCAGACCTAGTTCCACAAAGCAGAAATCTGATGATAAATTTTTGAAAATTTCTTTTTAAAAGCAGTATTTTATTATTAGCAGTGGGCTATTGCCAGCAGTAAGATAACAACTGTTTATAAAAAAAATTCCAAATCTCAGAGGCCTGATGCAGTGAAATGTTGCTTCTTCCCATCATCATAGCCCAGCTGGGTGGGACGGGGTGGGGGAGGTGTGGCTTGGCTTCAGAGTTGTCCAGTGACCTGACTCCTTACAGCTCATGACCCTCCATTTTTCTAGGTCCTCAGAATCCTTTGTATTCTACCAGCTGGTGGGAAAGTGAAAATGTGTGCAAAGCTTTCACTCTGCTTTTACACCAACATCAAGGCAATGCACTCCCTTGATTTTCTTCCAGTTTCTCTGGTCATTCTTTCTTGGTCTTCTTTGCTGGTTTCTCTCCTTCTTTCTTTCTTTTCTTTTCTTTTTTTTTTTTTTTTTTTTTTTTTTTTTGAGACAATCTCACAATGTCACCCTCGGTAGAGTGCTGTGAAGTCATAGTTCACAGCAACCTCAAACTCTTGGGCTCAAGTGATACTCTTGCCTCAGCCTCCTGGGTAGCTAGGACCACACGTGCCCACCAGGACACAACACGTGGCTTGTTTTTTCTATTTTTAACAGAAACAGGGTCTCACTGTTGCTCAGGCTGGTCTGGACTCCTGAACTCAAGTGATCCACCCACTTTGGCTTCCCAGAGTGCTGAGATTACAGGTGTGAGCCACCCGACTGGCTCTCATTGACTTTTTAATGTCAGGGGCTCCCAGAGGCATGGTGAGTTCTAGACACCCATCCTGGAGCATTCTTTGGCTAGCATCAGCCCTTGGTGATGTAGCCCACTATTCGTAGTTTTGAACAATATCTTCTTATTGAAACCTCCTGATTTCACATCTCTATTTGGACCTCCTTCTTCAAACTCCAGACTTACACGTCCACCTTTACTCAGATATATCACAGTCATACTAAACTCAACATCCCCAGGGCTGAGTTATGAGCTTCCCCAGCAACTGCTCCACTTGCTGATCCTCCTGTCTATTGATAACTTCTATTCTCCAGGTGCTCAGGTCAAATCCTTGCAGTCATCTTGATTTTCCTCTCCACCTTACATTCCTGCTACCCTATCTTCCAGATGCTATGACTGCCTACCTCCTCTACTGCTACCAACTGGTCCTAGTCAGCATCGTTTCTTGTCTGCATTACTCAAATGGTCTCCATACGGACTCCTGAGTTCTGCACTTAACCCTCTGGTCTTCCTTAACACAGAAGCCAGAGTGATCCTTTTCAAAGTGTAAGTTAAGACATATCCCTTTCCTGCTCTAAAACCTGTAGTGGTTCCTCCTTTCCCATTCCACCCAGGGTAAAAGACAAAGTCGTTACAATGCCTATTGGGCCCAGTGCTGTTTGGCCTCTGTCTAGCCATCTGCCATGAGAAAGAAAGAGAGTCTCAGTCTGCTTCCCACAGTCTGGGCTCAGTACTGGTCTGAGAACATGCCAGGCATATTCTGGCCTTGGTGTCTTTACTATGCAGAAAATGTTCTTTCCTCTGATACCACCTGATTTATCTCTTTTCCTCTTTCATGTTTTTGCTCAAATTATACTTCCCAGCCAAGGTACCTTGCCCATGCTATTTCATGTTCAGTCCTTCCCACCTCCCACCCCTCCACAGAACCCCTGAGCCACCTTAATCATGTGTATTTTATTTTGCACCCTGTGCTTACCACTTATAATATGCTAGACAATTTATTTTTATTATATTTATTGTTTATTTTCTGTTTATCTAGGATTTAAGTTCCTCAAGTACAGAGATTTTCATCTGCCTTCACAGATCATTCCAACTTACCTACATCAAGGTCTGGCACATAAGACTATTTATTAAATATTTTATTCAAATAAATGAAGGGCAAACATCATAGTGAAAGCAGCAGTAAAACTTTTTAGCAAAACTTGTCCGATATTCTTGCCTTCTGGTCCCCTGTTCTTATTATTGTAGCTTTTGTTGCCTGGATCCATCATACCCATGGACTTTGGACTTTGGTTTCCTTTTGAACCAGCTCTTGGTAACTCTATGGTGTATGCAGAGCAATGTAGCATAAGATATTAGGATGTGAGTCTTTAAGCCAGACAGGGCTGGACTCAATTCTTGGATCCACCCTTCTGAGCAAGTCAGTTCTACTGTTTAGCCCCCACTTTCCTCATCTATAAAATGGTAATTATAACAGTACCTACCTCACAGTGGCTTGTAAGAAAGGAATGAAATACTGTGCATTGTGTCTACAACTTTGTCTTCACAGTGTTTGCCATGACAACTATTAGCTGTAGTTAGAGACTGCCTTTAAATGGATATATTAATACTTAAATGTGCTGACCTAGGGGCCTATCCACAGAGCCTCTCCATGACTGGGGTAGGGCATATAGAATCCACCTCTCTCAAATTGTCACACCTGGACGAGGTCCTGTGATAGTCCAAGAAAACAGCTTGCATTTCTAAACGGGGTTTACGTTTATAAGTAATCTAATTTATATTACATTGAACTACACAAAATTACTGATTTTTCTGGCAAAAATATAAATTATCAAATGTCAGCAATTTCATATAGTTTGACCTGACGTTTTCAGTTTGATTATGGCACCATTTTTCAATGTGTCAGACCAAGCCTAGTTCTAGCTGGGAAGTTGCAAATAGAGATAGAAATAATATTAAAGTCATAAAGATAGATCCAAAAAATATGTAATATATCCTTCTTTTCTTGCTAATCTATTCACTCCTTTCTGGGGCTCAAATCTTGCCCTGTTCTCAAGAAATTTGATTATCCTTTTCTACCTTTCCCAGCCTCTCCATCAGTACTCAGCCTTCTCTACTATGTTAGCCAGGTTTTTCCAGGGAAACAGAATAGATAAATCAATAGACAGGAAGGAAGGTAGAAAGAAGGTAAGTAGAGACAGATAGACAGACAGACCATCACTCTATCTGTCTATTCTATCCTATTGGTTCTGTTGCCCTAGAGAACTTCGGCTAATTAGATAGACAACTCACCACCCTGATTAGGGAGTGAGTTGATAGATGAGGGTGAACAAACCTGAATCTGTAGGACAAATGGCAGGTTGGACATTTAGGTGAGGGTTGATGTTGTAGTTTTAAATCTAAATCCCACAGGGCAGGGCAAGTAACCTGGAAACTCAGTGGAGTTTCTCTGTTTCTGTCTTATCATAGACTTTTCTGAGTTGAATTTTGTACCCCCAAAATTTATGTGCTGAATTTTTCACTTCCAGCACCTCAGAATGTGACCTTGTTTGGAAATAGAGTCAGTGAAGATGAAATCACACTGGAATAGTTTGGGAATAGATTCTACTCCAATGATTGGTGCCTTTATAAAAAAAAAAAACCTTAGGTATACAGAGATACATACACACAGGGTGAACACCAGGTAAAAATTGGAATTATGCTGCCACAGTCAAGGAATTACCAGAAGCTAGAAGATACACCTGGAACAGATGTATCTCCAAAGCCTTTGGAGAAAGCAAGATTGACATCTTAGTCTGGGATTTCTAGGATCCAGACTGCAAATAAGAAATTTCTGTTGTTTAAGCCACTCAATCAGTGTTGTCTTTTATGTAGTCCTAGCAAACTAATACATCCACTAAACAGAACTATCTTGGGTTCCTCTCTTTCTTTCTCTGACAATCTTTAATGAGTCACCATATCTAGTCCATTCAAATTTACAAACATCTTTCCATTCTGGATTCTTTTCTATTTCAAACCTTTATCAACTCTTACCTTATACATTATAAATTCTCCAAAGGGAATTTCCTTGGTTTCAGCCTCTACTTTCTCCAGGCCATTCCTCACACTGCTTCCTAAGGCCCATTCTTAAAATATAAATCTACTTATATCTCATGTCTGTTTGGAAACTCCATGAACTCTACCTCACCAAAGGTTAATGCTATATTCCTTATCATGGTACCCAAGGTCTTCAAAATCTGAACCCAGGATTGGTTTCCAGATTTACCTCCCTACTTTGCTTCTTTACAGTGTACATTTTAACCATGCCAAATTTATCCCTTTTTGTAATAGACTATGCTTTTCCCTGCCACTGACAGTGCTGACTGATCTCTTCACCTTGAGGTAACCCTGAGTCCTTGTTCTTTGATTTAGTGCCATTTCCAGTGGCTATAGCACCACTGTCCAGTCATGCTTCTCTCCTCATCGCACTTTTAAATCAGCCTGGTTGTCCAAGGACAAAGAGTATTAATCTATAATTCCAGAAATAATATACAAGGAGAAAGAATAAGGATTGGGTCCAGAAGACAGTAGAAGGAAACACATTTGAAAATAGTGTGGGAAGCAGTGGAATAGAGAAGGCAGGAGGTCAGGATTCATCTGTTAAAACCAGCTTCTTAGCTTCTTGAGTTAACTCTGCTTTTCTGTTAGTTTGAAATTCCTCAGGGATGCATCTCAATACTTTTTTTTGCATCGCCTTGTGCTCAGGCATCTTAGGAAGACTGCAGTTTCACACTGTGTGCAAGGCTCAGTTCCAATAGCCACAATGCATTGGCATGTTTAAGCACAATAAATATCTAAGGAAGACAATGCTATGTGGAATCAATGGTGTGGCAGCACAGTTGTTAAATTTGCTAAGACTACACACTTGCCATATTTTATAATACTACCAGATGCTTAGGAAAGAGAGAAAATTATAATTCCAACTGGTCAGTGGTCAGAAGGTAATATTCAAAACATCCTACCACATGGATAAACAAGAAAATAATTAGAAATCAAAATGTTAGAGAATTCTGCAGTGAGCATGAATGTAATCCACAGGATAAACAACACTTGGTTGACATTTGACTGAATAAATTAAAACCCAAAGTAATTTGAATAAAAATTCAAGACATGTATCAGAGAAGTTCAGGACAGGAGACAGATGAAATCTTCCCCCTTGCCATTTGAGCTCTGTTGGAGTTTCTAAGTAGGCCCGGAAAGGGAGGTCAAAGGATTTCTTTTTTTTTTTTTTATCACCCACAAGTATAAGATGAACTTAATTGTATCAAGGCCACAATTTGATTCTTGAGAAGTCCATTAAACTAAAATGTGTACATTCAAGGTAATGTGGGGGTGAAATTACCATACTCATACCAAATAAAATGTCAGTCCAAACCATACACCTTGTCTCATATTTCCTTGAAGCAAGATTAATAATAACAAATCAAATACATTCTACTAGCTTTTCATTACTTTCTCCAAAAAAGCAACAATAGCCAGCCACCCAGCTATAGTACTGGACAACTAACTGTCGTATGTACTAGCAAGTAAGCTCACAAACACACACACAAAGAATGGTTTTCTCTGGATAAGGACTTTAATATCATAAAGTTTATAGGGTTAACTCTATAGTTGATTTTGTTACCTGGCAACAGATGTTTTCTGCAACAGAAATAGTTGGACTCGGAAATACTCAAACTTTCACAGAGTTTGAGTTTTTGTACTTTGGGTTGACAGAAAAGATCTGTCATTGCTAAATCTGATACTCCATGTTAAAAATATTTACTGCATCTCAAACACATAAGAAAGCATGTTTCTGCTTTCAGAATACTAAACAAATACATGTTTATGATTATAGCACGACAAGAATCAGGGTTTCAGCTTGCCCAAGATGCCTTAATTCATATAACTGCTGCCTTTCATATTTAGAGGAAAAAAATCACAGATACTCAGAATTCTGATCGGAGAGAATGCAAGATAAAAGGTTTGTCCCAGTGACCAGTGATGATGCAGCAACTTAATGATTGTACCTAGTGAGCAAGGCCATTGCCTAATACATCAAATCCATCAAGAAAAATAATTACATTCATATCAATTATTGGTCTATTAGAAATGGTGGAAGGACACTATCCAAAGGTGATTGTCTAGTGCTTTCAAAATAAATGTCTTATCTCTGCCTTGGCATTTTCTGTACCATCAAAAGGCCATTATCCCATGACAGTTCCATTCCACAGATACTAACATTAGATACCAATTCTCTTTAAAGGCTCTTTACAATGCTTTGTCTCATTTGGTGGGTTTGCCAAATGTTCTTCACATTTCATTAATAAATTGACCCACACAAATCCCTTAGGACTTTAGGGAAAATTAAGTTTCATTCTTTTTTCTTCTACTACTCTAATTAATACTATTAAGAATGAAAAGACTCTATCAATAGATCAATCAAGTAAATTAGTAAATTAGGCAGCATAGTTTAAATGAAATAACATTAAATGGAAAAACCATATTAATAAATACAGCTAATACTACATCTAGTTAGATTCAGTGGTTATATACTAACTGTTATGCTAAGAGCTTTATGTGTATTTTGTTTTTGCACCAAACAAATCCTGTAAGACCAATGTTATTTGTCCGGTTGATAGTTGAGGAAACTAAGGCTTGGGGTATTAAGTGCTAAGATCAGAACCTAGGCATCTGACTTCAAAGCCTGGGCTTGTAAACATTCTGCCTTATTGCTTTTTAGATGGGTTATTCTAGGACTATCTCAAATACTGACTTCACACAAATCTCACAGGCACTCTATGCCTCAGTTTTCCTGTTAGTGAAAGTACAAATAGGTTGATAAATCTACCTCACAGTGCCTCGTGAGATGAACTTGATCTCATGGGTGATTGGGAAGATGAGAAGTTATATCTTCAGGCTGTGATTAAATGTAGTACAAAAAAATAAAATTACAACATCAGAATGGGGAGTCATATTGCTAGTATTTTCTTAGATTATGTTATTTTCTTGTTTCTATTTTTTTAATTGCTCCAGGTGGATATAAATCTGTGATTTTTTAAAAATCCTATACAGATACTCATCCTCTGTAAAAAGTTTTATATGAGCAAGTTCTAATAATATACTAGAGCTATGTATAGAAATGACACTGTAAGCCTTAATTCCAAAGTTCATTAAATGTTCTACATGTCCATAACTTGATATTTTCCTTGATTTCACATTGTTTAATAGGAAATCACATCTTAATTCCCTTCGATTTCTGGATCTGCAATAGCTAGCCACAGTCTATGATAACCTCTTGGCCATTCAGATGGGAGAAAGTTGTCACAAAGTAATTATAAACCCAAGAGAGAATCTACATATAAATTTTTGTCAGTAGCCCCAAACCAAGAAGAAAATCAGCAGCTGGTTCATCTCTATTCAGCCCCAGGCCTGATTTTCCACAGTGTAATCAAAGATCTGAGGGTGACAGAAACCGGGTAGCAGAGAACTGACCCTGATGGAGGAAGAAATCTTTCCTAGAGACTTTATAGATCCATGTCTATTACTCAGTTTTTAATGGGGTGGTTTACTCTTTTCTTTGTTGTTGTTTATTTTCTTAAGTTCTTTGTAGATTCTGGTTATCAACCCTTCTCTGGATTCATAGCATGCAAAGATCTTCTCCCACTCTGAAAGTTGTCTCTTTGCTTTGTTGATCATGACCTTAGCTGTGCAGAAACTTTTTAACTTGATCAGTTTCCATTTATTTATTTCTCTCGTTGCTGTGATTGCCCTTTGGGGTCTTCTTCATAAATTCTTTCCCAAGGCCAATATCATTAAGAATTTTTCCCACACTTTCTTCTGGAGTTTTTATAGTTTCATGTCTTAGTGAGTTAATTTTCATAAATGGTGAGAGGTATGTGTGGCTAACCAGTTCTCCCAGAATCATTTATTAAATAGGGATTCTTTCCCCAGTGTATGCTTTTTTTTGGCAGTTTTTGGCCGAGGCTGGGCTTGAACCCACCACCTCTACCATATGAGGCTGGCGCCCTACTCCTTTGAGCCTCAGGTGCTGCCCTGCTTTTGCTTATTTTATCAAAGATCAGAGAGTGATATGGATATAAGGCTGGTTCCATCTGTACATCCTCCATTCTGTTCCATAGATCTATGTCTCTGTTTTTATGCCAATACCATGCTGCTTTGATCACTATTGACTTGTAGCATAACCTGAAGTCTGTTGACGTGATGCCTTCAGATTTGTTCTTATTTTGTAGAATTGTGTTAGCTACTCAGGGTTTTTTCTGGTTCCATATGAAACGTAGAACAGTTTTTCCAAGACTTTCAAAGTATGACATTGAAATTTTAATTGGAATTGCATTAAATCTATAGATTACTTTGGGCAGTATAGACATTTTAACAATGTTGATTCTTCCTAGCCATGAGTATGGCATGTTCTTCCATCTGTTAACTTCCTCTGCTATTTTTCATCATCTCTAATTACTAGAGAAATGCAAATCAAAACCACTTTGAGATACCACCTAACCCCGGTGAGAATGGCCCGCATCACAAGGTCCCAAAGCAACAGGTGCTGGAGTGAGTGCAGAGAGAGGGAGCACTCATGTACTGTTGGAGGGACTACAAATCAGCACAGCCTTTACGGAAAGGAGTATCAAAAATCCTCAAAGAACTAAAAGTAGACCTTCTATTTGATCCATTCCATTACCAGGTATCTACCCAAAAGAAAAAAAAAGTAATTTTACTGTAAGGAGATTTGCTCTTGAATGTTTACAGCAGCCCAATTCACAAATGCAAAGATGTGGGAACAACCTAAATGCCTTTCAACACAAGAATGGATTAGTAAACAGTGGTCTATGTATACCATGGAATACACTGTGGTCTATGTATAGCATGGAATACTGTTCAGTTACAAAAAAGATGGAGATTTTCTATCTTTTTTAACAACCTGGATGGATTTGGAGAATACTCTCCTAAGTAAAGTATCACAGGAATGGAAAAGCAAGCATCACATGTGCTCAATGCTAAATTAAAACTAGTGGATTAACAAACTGTGTGCTCACTTAAGAGATAAACTAAGAGATAAACTTAAATTCAAGAAGGTGGGTAGGGGGAAGTGAGGGTCTGGCAAGTTCCCACCCAAAGGGAGCAATGTGCCAGTAAAGTATATGGCACACTTCCTGGCTGAAGGAAACAATCACAACTCTGACTTAACCTTACAAATGTAAATAATGTAAACTAATTGTGTGTACTCTCCTGTTAATCTGAACTTTTTTTTAATGAATAAAATATAATTAAAAAAAGACTTTACAGATCCATACAAATTGGTTTTTCCTATTTACAGATAATTAAGGTAGATTGAGGAAGATTAAGAATCAGCAGCACTCTTGAGCTGGAGGGAACTGTGAGAAACTAGTTCGCTCAACCCACTCCCTTCTGGCAAATCAGTGTCAAAACGTTTCAAGACAAGCAAGGAAATCTGACCTTTTAAAAATGGAACATTTTACACAGTTGTTTTCCAGTCATGGGGAAAAGAAAGAAAGAGAGAAAACTTTATGGAGATACTCAAAGGCAGACCAAGGGTCCCTTCTCTTGTCCTTGCTCCTAGGTTGGGAACAGCCTGAAACAGCAAACAGGTACCCCCCCAGGTGAGGCAGATGGCCCTGGTGCCACCTATCCCATCCCCAGTGTGCCCCCTCACACCCTGGTGGCCACAGCCTTGCTGTACATTCAGTTCAGATATTTCTGCAATTTCACTTAAATATGAAATCAACATGTGCATTATTCTGTTTTTCTTTTTAAAATTTATAATAATATTGGCTGGGAGAGGTGGCTCACACCTGTAATCCTAGCACTCTGGGAGGCTGAGGCGGGTGGATTGCTTGAGCTCAGGAGTTCAAGACCAGCCTGAGTTAGAGCAAGACCCCCATCTCTACTAAAAATAGAAAAGAAAAAAAAAAAAAAAAAAAAACTAGCTAGGTGTGGTGTTGGGCACCTGTAGTCCCGGCTATTTAGGAGGCTAAGGCAAGAGGATCACTCAAACCCAAGAGTTTGAGGTTGCTGTGAGATATGATGAAATGGCACTCTACCCAGGGGGACAGAGTAAGACTCTATCTCAAGAAAACAAAAATTTATAATAATATTGAGTCCAATTCTCAGTACGATTTTATTAATCTTTGGAAATCTTTGGATTTCTACAGAATCTTTTTGTAGAAATATTTAAAATATATACTTTGCATTATGATATTGACAAGAAATCATAGTTCAATTCTGAGAAATTTTTTTATGGGTAGATCTTGGAACCCATTTATGGCAGAGGTTGAGGAATTCTATACAACTCAATGCATGGGGTATTTTGACTAAAATAGAACAATGGAACAGCAGAGGCAGGGAATCAGATTTAAACAAGATCGGTAAAAAGTGAGGCTGATTCCCTCAATGTGAAATGGTTAATTCCTAAGAAAAGTAGATGACCGCCTTAGAATAACAGATCCTCCCAGGAACAGGGAGAAAAAGAAAGTGAAAAGAGGGAGAGGAAGAAAGAGATCTATTTGATTATATTTAGATTTCAAGTCTCTTGTGTTTAGAACCACTTCTTCAGGTAAAGTTTTGTACACGTTATTTTTGGCATACATCCATAAAACTTAAGGGAGACAAAGAAAACTAAACCATCAAATTGGAATAAAGCTCTGGTCTGACAATTTAAGACAAAGATATTCAAAGTGAAGGTTGCTTCTCAATCCTTTAATCATCTGTTGTGTCCTGACATTCTAGGGGTCTCAGAAGAGTGCATGACAAATAACGTTCCATATGTGCAGCTAAAACTATTCGCAACAAGGGTAAGTGACAACTGAAGCACCCTGACTCTGAGTGATTAATATCAATACCCTGGAGCCATCCCTCAATGACCTACATGATGGATAAAGTCACACACACCCACACAAAACCCCACAAGCCAGTTTAGTTATGTGACCCAAGGAGGGTGCGTTGATCTCCCGGGGAGGAAATGCTCACAGTTCACTCAAGGTACAAGTTTATCTAGAAGTGTATGCTCACAATTGTTGATTATTGGCCTATGAATTATCTAAACCAGAATCCACTCCTTACCAGGGTGCCATTACTGAAGCAATCCATGTTAACTACCATATTTTTAAAAAGTTAAAGAGAAAAATGAACTTACCAAGACATCTTACAGTAATAGTACAAAACCAGACATAAATATATTTTCTATCTTCTGGATTACCTGTGTCCTTCCAAGTGCAGAGCTGTTGGGGGAAGGATCAGGCAGCTCTCAGCAGGGTTTGATGGTGCTTGGTTCCCTGAAAGACACACACAAACACTCATACTCAAATACACACCATTTTATCAAATCTTCTCCCATGCAAACTATAGACAGAACTATCATTCTAAAACTATAACAACTAGGCAGGATAAAACATTGTACAAGCTCTGAGAACATTTTGGTATAAATAGGAAAAGAAGGTCAGAAATTATCCATCAGTATATATGAAAATAAGTGGATTTTGATGCTTGTGTGTAGATTCATTTCCTCACAATCAGAGTAAATTATAGATGTTTTTGTGGTTAAAATGCCAACATTTTGCTGTTTTTAGATATCTATATGCACTCTCTGTCCATAGCATGCCTGTTCTGTTGAGTTTTCTTTTAAATATTGGGTAAAGAAAGGGTACACTATTTTTTAGATACATACTGGGAATTTATGTGTGTGTACATGTTACTGGAATACTGGAATACATGACATGATAAATTATTTTTCAGATTTAAATGCATCCTCAATCAGTATAAGAAGTTATTCCAAACAAGTTAAAATATATTTGAGTCCTTATAGAAAAATATTTTAAAAGAAAATTCTGCTTTATTTAATGAGAACAATGTTTTGCTATGAAAGGAATCATTTTTATGCTTCAACAACCAAATATTTTCTGTTATATTCACATGTGATATGAATGTATAATTTGGGGCAGTTTTTTGGAGTCAAATCCCCAATACTGAGAACTGTCCTTTATCCTATCACACCACGCCCTGTCTTAATCATACTATATGTAGTTGCTCATATAAATTACATAACTGAAAAAGGGAAGAAAGAAATCTAACAAAATTTCTTGCCAGATGGAGAAAATTGAAACATTACCCTTGTTTCTTTGCCAGCACAGATCCATTTTGACAAGCTGGAAATGATTTATGGGGGGAAAAACGTATTTACACTGGCAGAGATGTTATTAATTGCCATACAATGTTCACATTTTTGCATTGTTTTGTATATGATTAGTTACTAGATTTAAATATACAGTCCAAATATGTGGCTGTTCTTGCATGCTGATTATTATATGACAGACAAACTTACAATACATGATTCATGCTATAAATTTCATTTAAACTTTCAGAGACACCACAGCAAAGACATGATAAAATAGAAAACCCACAAACAGCATTCAGAGAATACAGTTCATTCTATGTGTGTGTTCGTAAACACACAGGCATACACGGATGCAAATAGTTTAAAAGGATTAGGTACGTTAAAAGGGAGTCGATGAATAATATAACATTCTCAATACATAAAAATATTACTTTTATTACTTTTCTGAGCAACTGTTGTTCCATGAAACTACTACTAAAATAAGGCTTCAAAATATTTGAAAATGAAAATATTAAAGCAATATATAATTTCTAAGTTAGAGAGTTTTGCATCATAAAAGACATCCAGAGATGCAAAATTCTACAACAGAAGTTTGGAAGGGTATTTTTTAAGTACTTTGTTCTAAGAAGCACTTTAAAAATAATAATGTCTTTGGAGGAGAATATTTCCCTCATATACATATGTGGTCATAGGAAAAAGAAATTAAGCTATTTAGTAAGAATAAAAGTGATGGCAATGAAGACAAGGAAATTAATCATAGGAACTGACCATTAGCTGCCCCTCTTTTTATTGCTCTTACAACACTATCACTCTTTTACACTAATATAGATGGATATATTTATTACTACATGCAATTCCAGATTTTAATCTCACATTATAAAGATGTTCTTGTATAACAGCTATTTTGTCCAGGATAAATTTATAATGTATCTGTGTTCATTGAGGACATTTTATGATAGCCCTATTTCTAGTTGCAGAAATTAATTTTGAAGGTCTCAATTTCCAGCAATCATATCAGCGTTCCTATAAGCATTTGTACATAGCTGTCCCTTAGGTTTGATGTTTTAGTAGCACAGTCTCTCTGTAATTAGTTTTCTGCTCCTAAATGTAAATCAGATGTAAGTCTCTATAAATGCTCACTCTCATAGTGTTTTGCAGAGTGTTCCCATTGTATTAGGTTACACTAGGAGGCAAATAATTCTAAATATGAAACAAAACCATGTGTATGTGCCAAAACTATAATTTAGCTGTTTATGATTTACCCAACTCCACTATTACTTGGCAAAATGGATTCAATATGTCTATTTGAAATTAGTTCATAAATAACAGCTTATTGTGAATGATTAATGAGTGTACTCCCGCTTACATAAGATTAATTCCCTCCAAGGTCAATTTAACCCACTGGGAATTTGGGTATTTGCCCAGGGACTCCTTGTGGGTGGTCTTGTCTCTTCCAAGATGGGACGCCCAATAAGAAAGGAAGGTCATACAGCTGCCAAATGTTACATTCAAGTTATTTATTTCACCCTATCTTTCCTAGAAAACTCCTATAAGTTTCAACACCAATGCATCTGAAGAGAGCCCTGGTTTCATAAGTTTATTCACCACATACTCCTGTGTAAGTTAATCTCTGGCTCCAAAGCTTTTATTGAGCATCTACTTTGAATCCAGCACTTTGCTAAGCATCACAGGGGGGCAGAAATCATCATTAAAAAATTGTTGCTATTGTTTTAAAAGTATCTAGAACACTGTCTGACAGATAGTAAGTACTCATTCATATGCATTATTATTTTCAGTCAGAATTTATTTGCTTTATGGTGAAATGTTTTAACCAAGAGAGATTGGAGAAGTAACAAGAGTGCTAAATAAAGATGACTGCATTACAAGTATATATATTTTTTGTATTCATAACTCATGAAGTCCCTGACATTAGGACATGTCTATTCTTCTCTATATCCCCAGGTACTAACAAAGTACTAGCACTTAATAGGTGCTCAATAATTATTTGCTGAACTGAAATGAACTCAGATGTCTTTTCAATTCCTGAAATGCAAGGAGTCTTAAACCCTGAACCTCTAAGGTTGATGGAACAAACAAGTAACTTACAGGAAGGGGAGTTTTATTTCCTCTTCCAATGGCTGCAGCAGCAACAGCAGGAGCCGGGACGCAGGGGCCTGGAGCTGGGCAAGGACACAGGGGTGACTGTGTGAGAGTGATGCCAGGACAGAAAACAGCAACAGTCCTGGAGGAGTAGGAAATCTCAGCACCAGAAACTGTGGAGAGCGGCCTGCGTGTTTCAGTAACACACTGTAGCACGTTGGAAAGACCTGAAGTGGACATCTGTCAAATGTATGTTTGTTAGACTAGCTGGCCTGCAAGCACCTGTGCTATTGGAGAATAAGTCTAAAAAAGTCAAACATCAGGACCGACAGGAGACATGTAACTCTCTTTCTCTCCTCTCAGACACCTGGCTGTAGGCAGGGGACTCAGGTTTGCCTTGGAGATGAAGGGGCCCAAGTTGCTATTGGCAGTGATTACGGATGGAGAGCACAGAGACCCAGGGACAAGTGGCCGCTGGCAGAAGCTGCAGTAGCAAGCTTCCCAAGTCAACTATTTGCAGAGCATTTTTTCTGTAGAATTCGCTGACAATTATCCTTTGGCTTCTACCTATTTTTTGAGGCTGGTTCTCAAGACTTCCCAGCTATTCTATGAAATCTCTGGTATCCTTCCAATACATTCCTTTTTACTTCAGTTAACTGGAGTTAGTTTCCCCTGTTTGCAACCAACAACCCTGATTAGTACAATAACAGGGCCAAATGTCTACACAATTTTTACCCAGACTCCTGATTGTCTAAGTCTAGAATCCTATGATGCTTCCTGGCTACATGGCCTTGGGCATATGGCTTATTCCCAGAACCTAGGGATAGAATAGCAACTACCTCAGAGAATCGACACAGGAAGTACTTAGAAGAGTTCCCAGTATGTAGAGCTCCCACTGGGCTCCCTGTTATGGCTGGCCTAGGAATGAAGCAAGGCTAACAAAGGAGACTCCAAGACCTCATGGCAATAATAGTTGTGTGTCTCACTATTATGTTCTGAAATTTTTTATTATATTGCAATGGCTTCTCTGACGAACCACATAAAGGAAAGATTTTTAAAAACTGTGATAAACATGTGCATCATTTCCCTTACATTTTGCTTTTACACATATTTGAAGAAATTAATATGAAAGTTGACTTGGGTTTCCTGTTCTCTCATGCTCTTCCATCTCATAATTAGACTGCAGACTTAAAAAAACTGGTCTTCTACACTCTATGTGTCCAGCACATATGTACCTCACATGAGGTAGGTGCTCAATATATGCTTATTGATTGATAGCCAGCATTTAATTTGATTATTGGAGCCATCTGGGCCACCAAGTGGTACAGGATGCACCCAACCATCTGGAGCTCCCTCTAACCTCAGCCTGGTCCCTGTTAACTGGGACCAGTGACACAGCCACAAAGTCACCCAGAGATTTGAAGGTGTGTTTTATGACACTCTGCCTGACTCAGGAGGAGAGATCCAATCACCTTTCTCTTCTAAGGCCCTGTGCTTACGTAAGTTAAATAAACCAAATTCTCTAGAACACAACCAGCCAGGTATCATAACATTTTTCCTAAGGAGTTTGCAGTACAGCACTCCACCCATCCAAGTTTGTGGGTAGCTGTGAGATTTGCTCTTCTGATTCCCTCGAGACACACTGGAATGATAAGCTTCAGTATCATTTTTTTCTCCTTGGGGAGAATACTGTCACTGATTCCTCTCAGCATACACTTCGTTATCGGCGAAGTTCCCAAAGGCACTTGAGAATATGTGATTAAAGGAATTCTCTACTATCATATATACAATAAATCTAACTGGCTTTGTTATGGAGCAAGGTTTGTGGGAGTTTCTTTTTCTCCTTCAATCTAATGCTGCCCGGCCTAACCAAAGCCACTCACTAAATATTGCCAACTCAACCTCACTTCTTGGATGTTGAATTAAAAGTGTTTAGGTTAAGTGCAAAACCGCCAGCATATTGGCTATTCCAGGATCTGATTTTCATGAAAAAACTTTCCTGTACTTTGGATATTCTAGTGTCATATAAGTAAATGGAATTCAGAATTCCCAAGCCTTCAAAGCAGAGGTTAGATTTGAGGGTAATGGCAGCAAAAACGATCCTCAATTCCGTGTACCCATTTGTAAGTGGGTGAAGAACATCTAAAAATACTCCCCTGTCCCCCAGCCTTCTTACATGCTCCTCATTATCTCACCAAATTCACCCCTAAACCTCCCAGGGAGTGTAGATGCAGTCAGATAAAAGAAAGCACTGGCAGGCCTTCACAGCTGACCCCTGAGCCTTGGACAGGACAATAAGGATGATGAAAATAAACACTCTCAGACCCAAAGGACCACTTTTCTAGTTATAATTTTCCATTTTGAATTAGCTACTAAATCTATTCCTGTGTTCCTACAACCTCATGGGTGAAATCACTTTTCACCTTCTATTGCAATTGCTTGTCAATCTGTCCCATGCAAAGGAGGGCTTATTATCAGTTTTTGTGTCTTCACTACCCAAGATGGAACCTGAGGTGAAATATTATGATAGATTGCAAAGACTAACCATAAATTTCTCCCATCCATGTGTACCAGCCTCCTCTTTGCATGTGCACTTTGCAAGAGGTAGAGTTACCTTCCCTAACCCTCTTTAATCTACAAATCATTATTACTATCCCTATTTTGTAGATGAGGAAACTTGAGATTTAGAAAAGTTAAATAAACTTGCTCTACATCACCCATCTAGCAAGCAACAGATTCAAACCAAGATCTATCCAAAGTCAAAGTTCTGTGTTAACTTCTCTTCTGAAGTCCAACATTATGCTGCTTTTTGTGGTATATGACAAATGTAGGGTCATTACAAAGATTATTGTTAAAAACTTTTTCCCAAAATCTTATTAGGAATTAGTACTATAGATTTGATTGAAGTTAAGCATATTAGAGCACTCAGGTTTTTGTTTCTTTGTTTTTGGGGGGTTTTTTTGTTTGTTTGTTTTTTTAATTTTAGGTAGAAATGGGGTTTTGCCATGTTGTCTAGGTTAATCTGAGACTCTTAGCCTCAAGTGATCCTCCTACCTCAGTCTCCCAAAAATGCTGGAATTGCAGACATGAGCCATCACACCCAGCCAAGCCTTGAGGTTGTAAGTTATAAATCAGTTAAGTTTTAATGGAATGCTGGATGAGGGGCAAGGATACCAATAAGCAGAGTATTCAGACAGAAAGAATTGTGGCGAGTGGCATGCAGAGGTAGGACCAAGGCACGGAACAGAGGGGTAGGGTGCAAACGTGTGAGCAGTGGGCCAAACAAAGGATGCCCAGGCCAAAGGGACTTCTCAGAAGGCTACCAGTTTGAAACAGGATCTAAAAATGGGAAAAAAGACAGTCTCAAAAATTATATGTTTTTTACTGTGCTGACAAGGACCAGCCTGGCCTTTTCCATTTTCAACTAAAAGAAGCTGCTTTTTAGGTCTAATTCATGGGCAGAAACACTAATGTCCTCCCATTATCCATTGATGGGTACTTTATACTTGTTTTACTGTTGCTTAATAAATAAATTAGAACATAGCTAAACTTGTTCAACAGCCAGTCATTACTGCAGTTACATCTACTGTTCAGAAAACTGAAGGGCTATTGACTCTGCTCAGTTTAATGAAGGAAAATGAGTCACAGGAGATCTGGGCAGGAATGACTCATAGCTACACAGCAGCCTTCTCTCTTCTATAAACTACTTTCCATCATTTGTAGTCAGCAAGAAGCTAAAAGAATGTTGATGTTTCTTTCCTGAATAGTTAACTTCCTGCATTCAGACAGATGGAAATTGTGGACAACAGGAAGTCAACATTTCTATGGTGAGGGAACAATTACATAAAAAGCTAACAGGAAGTCAGACTTATCAGCCTTTCAGAAACTGAGAGGGCATTGTCTTGAGAGGAGTCAAGAGACCATCTCACAGGAAGTATCTACTGATTATGAGCATCTTTTGGGTATGTAATAATCAGAAGGGAGAATTCTTCTTAAAACCAACACAACATATACTGAATTCCACCATGGAATAATGTTAGCATAGAATTCTCAGGTAGTTTCTTGGTTTGTCATGGAACAGTGTCGTTCTCATTTCCATGCCTCAATCTCCAAGTAGAGATGCCAGTGATATAGTCATATGTACTATTAATATAGACAATAAGAAAATTTGCCATTGTTCAAAAGAAGAGTTTTAGACATAGAGGCAGTGATCAGCTATAGACAAGAACAGGATGGCTTAGCAGTAGGATTCCTCACCAGGATTAAACCAAGACCACGGAAGGAGGCATAATCTTATAAAGTAGGATGGTGGACACCAGAACAGGATGATCCTCAAGTTACCTACAATTCTTGATTTAAGAAAACAAAATAAGGTATACCTGGAAATACTCAGACCCTAGATGGCTCTCAGAGTATATAAAAGGTTATTTACAAGCTTAGAAATGGAGTTAAGGTAGGTTACCTTGGCAGTACCACATCTCTATTACTCTTGGCCTCCCTTAATCTCATTTTCATTGAGACCATCTTAAGGAATGTTTGGAACTCAGATTAGAATGTAATGTTCAAAGAATGATACACAACAAAATTGTAGATAAATGCAGTAAAACTTTCTCAAAGTTTTCCTGAAGAGAAATGCTTCTGTAACTTACTTTAAACTTTAAAACTGTGGAGCTGGTAGAATGATGAACAAAACAGAATTTGCCCTTATGCTAAAGATACTTAATGAGTAATAGGTAATACCAGTGAACAAACAGTTATTGCTACATTCCATGGGAAGAACGGCACAGAACATGATGGTACATAGGAAGCCCTCCTAACTCCAAGCTGAAGAGTCAGGAGGGGCTTCTTATATTAGTCAGAATTCTCCAAGAACCAACAGGACATGTGTATATATAGAGAGATTTATTTTAAGAATTGTCTCATGTGACTGAAGAGGCCTGAAGAGTCTGAAATCTGATGGGATAAGCCAGCAGGCTGGACCAGGCTCAGGAAAGAGTTGCAGGGCACACAAAGACATCTCCTGCCAGAACTGTTTCTTTTTAAGGAAAGGATCTTGTTCTGTTAGGGCCTTCAACTGATTAAATGAGGCCCACACACATTATGGAGGGCGATCTGCTCTACTCAAAGTCCACCAATTTAAACATTACTCCCATCTAAAAATACAACTTCACAGAAACATCCAGAATAATGTTTGAACAAATACCAGGACACTGTGGCCCAGTCAAGTTGACACATGACATTAATCAACACACTTCTCAAACATGCACTCTCTACAGTGAGCGGGAAGGATGAGTAAGAGCTGACCAGGCAAAGGAGGACTGAGGTGAGATGGGGAGATGGGCTGTGGAAAAGACGAGCTGTGAGGGAGACAGATGGGCTCTGGGGGAGACGGGCTCTGGGGGAGATGGGCTCTGGGGGAGATGGGCTCTGGCAGGTGTGAGGAAGGTGTGAGGAAGTACTTCTGATATTGCCAGATTCAAGGATGGCAAAGGATTTTGTCCTCAGCCTGGGCCGTGACAGGTGCTTAATGAGTATTTATGGAATTACTCAGAATTAAAAGTGTGAAAATAAGTCATATTAGGGCAATGGTAAGCCATTGATGAATTTTAAAACAAGTGATTTATATGTTCAGGAACTCCAAATTATCAAGTGCCACTCATAGCATGATATTGTATTATCTGAAAGCTATAATACAGGAATTAGGTTTAATAGTCTACACATATGTGAATGTTCTAGAGTGCTTTGTTTGACTTTTATATGTTTTTATTAATAACCTTTTGATAATATAGAATTTTAAACTGTGAACTACAACATTATAATACATCAAGAATAGAGCTTCAAGTAGATTTGATAAGTACCAACATGCCATAATGGTGGGGTTTTTTTGTTTGTTTTTTGCTAGTGTTACAATGGTAACATGACCTTGTGTTTGCTTACAGAATGCGTTTTCATCTTCAAAGTGCTTTTCAACCACTAATTAATATTTAGAATGCTACTTTTAGATATTTCATTGCATCCTTGATCATACTGGTATAAAATAGTTAAAGCTGGAAACACACACAAGGAATAGTTCCTTCTTCTCTATGGTGGTAGTGAGATACATCTTATTTTGTCACCAATTAATATCTATTTTTAATCTTTTCATTTCTGAGAGCTATCCCCTCTAGATCAACTACTAAGGTCAATAAATGAAACTACAGAAAAAAGTGAAAATGAAAGACAGAATCAAATGTTCTTTTCTTTCTTTTCTATCTAAATTTCTTTCTTGGATAGCAAAATAGATTTAGGTAAAAAGGGGTTGTTTTAATAATAGGAGGGGGGTTGAGGATAAAAAGGTAATAAAGAACAAAAGTTAAGGGGAAATGGAAATCTTGAAAGACATATCTACAAAATGAAAAACAATTAAACTGGTTTAGGATCCTGAGAGATATTCTCATCTGTTCAGAGTGAAGACAGAAATTTTATGTTATAGACCTAATTATGTTCCCCTTCATTCATATGTGGAAGCCCTAACATAGTAGCTCCAAATGTGACTATATTTGGAAACAGGGCCTTTAAAGATGTGAATAAAGTAAAACGACGTCATATAGATAGGCCCTCATCCAGTAGGATGGGTGTCCCCTTAAGAGGAGATAAGGACCCAGGTAAGCACAGAGGGAGAACTACCTGCAAACAGCAAAAGGAGGTGGCCATCTGCAGACCAGAGAAAAAGGCCCTTCCAAGAAACCAACCATGCCAATGCCTTGCTCTCGGACTTACGGCCTCCAGAATGGTGAGGTAATAAATTTCTGATGTCTTAATTTGTGGTACAGACAGTCCCTGAGTTACAAACATTAGTCTTATGTACAACTCACACTTACAAATGGAGTCTGTTACAGTTAAATGCTTGAGTTACAAACATCAGACTGATATACAACTCGCACTTACAAAATGAGGCTATTACAGGTAATAGTTAAGTGCACTTGTTCCAACTTACACACAAAATCAACTTAAAAACAAACCTACAGAATCTATCTCACTTATAATCCGGGAACTGCCTGTACTTTATTGTGGTAGCTCTGGCAAACTAAAATACTTTGCTCATAGTGATAAACTTGCTTTATTATTACAACAAAGAAGTTCCAGCTGCATCTGTAACATGTCCTCTAAATAGAAGTTTTTTTCAGAATAGGCATGGTGACTTATGCCTATACTTTTAGCATTCTGGGAGGTCAAGGTGGAAGGATCCCTTGAGTTTAGGAGTTCTAGACCAACCTGAACAAGAGCAAGACCCATCTCTACTAAAAACAGGCAAATCAGCCAAGCATGTGGCAGGATCCTGTAGACCCTGCTACTTGGGAGACTGAGGCAGGAGAATCCCTTGAGCCCAGGAGTTTGAGGTTGCTATGACCTAGGCTGATGCCATGGCACTCTAACCTGGGCAATAGTGTGAGAAATTTTCTCAAAAAAAAATTTTTTTTTTTTCCCCCAGGTTGACCAATGTAATCAACCATTGATTTATTTTTGTAAATATACTGAATCCTCAAATTAGAGGTAAGCTGGCATTTTCATGGAAAGAATACACCAAGAATTGGATTAGTTGAAGTCCATCGTATTTTCAGAATTAATTTTTATAATTTTACCTAAGTATTAGTTATTGTAAGACCCCATATTGCCTTAAAACAATAATGGTGTTCTTTCCCTTGTTTTATTTAACCTTTGAAGGGCCTTGTGTCTATGAAAGGCAAAGGGGCACGGCTATCTTTAATGAGCACTTCTGTGCACTCACAAATGCACATGCTGTTTCATCGTTTACAAAGTTCTAATGATCCATTATCCCCCTTGGTCTTCACAACAACTCTGAGATAAATCAAGGCAGAAGGTATATGCTTTTTTTTAACTGATGAGAAAATTAAATCTCAGGGAGGGCGTGCCACTTGCCCCCTATCTTGCAACTAGTAGTATCACTGCTGAAGAGACCCCGCTATGTGCTAACCAAACCAATTTACTTTTCCTCCTAAATTAGTTGTTGATGAGGTATAGCTCACGGGCCAAATCCAGCCTGCCACCTCTTGTTGTAAATAAAGTTTCCCTGGAACATATTTACATACTGTCAGGGACTGCTTTCATGCTACAACAGAATAGAGTAATTGAAATAGGCCAATACATGGCCCCAAAAGCCTAAAATATTTACTATCTGCCTCTTTACAGAAAAAATTTCCTGATCTCTGTCCTGGACATATGACTAAGCTCCACTGTTCTAAACCCTCTCTTGTAACCTGGAGAGTTCCCTCTTCCCTGACCTGGGGCCTGTGCAGAGGACCCAGTGGAGGAATCCAAGGCCTTAGGAAAATTCAGAGCCACTAGACAGTAAGTCAGTGTAGAGTGGCATAGAGCAGGGCCCCACAGCAATGCAGCACTGGGCTAGGGCCTGTGTGAGAACTAAACTTGAATTGTATTAAGCCACCAAGGTGTGGGAGTTTTAACAGCAATTAATTCATCCTCAGATATCAGCAGAACTTGGGTCTTTTATATAAAATTCAGAGATGTTCCCCTTCTACTGGCATAGTAGCTAGAAATGCAAAGGAGTAAGTAACCCAGAAGAGAGTTCAAAGAGCAAGCCAGCATCCCACGGACCGCCCCTACAATGTCCTTAGAGCAGGAGGGGTGAATGGGTTTCATCTCACATGCCTTTTTTTTTTTTTTTTTTTTAATTTTGAGACAGAGTCTCACTTTGTTGCCCTTAGTAGAGTGCTGTGGCATTATACCCCACAGCAACCCCAAACTCTTCAGCTCAAGCAATCCTCTTACCTCAGTTTTCCATTTTTAGTGGAGATGGTTCTTGCTCTGGCTCAGGCTGGTCTCAAACTCCTGAGCTCAAGCAATCCACACACCTTGGCCTCCCAGAGTGCTAGGATTACAGGCATGAGCCACCACACCTTGCGCTATGTGCCTATTCTGACAGCAGGCAGCAGCTGACTCAGGTGCTGAGCTCCCAAAACTTCTGAGGCCACCGCCAGGCTTCAGAGAAGAAGAGACATGACAATTCACAACAGCTACCATGGGCTTAGGATTGTTGGATTTTGCTTCCACACCTCTGAGAGACACCTGAGTCACAAGAAAGCATTTTCTACCTTGAGGATATGAAAGGAACAGTTTTCATTCCCAGCCACACCGTCAAATATGCAGCCGCTAATTAACAACACACACAGAAGCAGATCCTAAACACAGATATCACGTGATCAGCAGGGCAGGGGAGGTGTTTAAATCAGAGAATCAAAAACTAAAAACAGAAAATGTTAGACCATGCAAACTGAGTTTTACCACCTAATAAATACTAGGCTTTATACCAGAAGTTTGGCTGCTTCTTTCTTTCATGAAAAACAGCAAACTACATTCCAAAGCACACATTCTCTCAAGCCATTTATTTGTCACATAGATCTTTTCTCAACCACGTTCCCTCATTAGTGGGAGGGTTTATTATTCTATTCTAATATTATTATCATTATCATCATTTACTTTCTTAAGCTTTTCTGCATTTAGTTGGGAAAGTCTGAGAGGGAAGATTCTCACGAACAAAAAAAATCCATTCGATCTGAAACAAGATACAATTAAGAAAAGCAAATGATCTTTATATCTTCTGCAACTTGGAGTTATTAAACAAACTGTAAATCTCAAAACTCTGCCTAAGTCCTCTGTGTTTTCTCCAGCTTTCTCTCACCAAAGAATACAGACGTCCTCGGAAATATGATCTGTTCTGAAGTTTCATTCTATGCCTTTCATGAGTATTTACTTTTAAGGCAATTATAGTAAATAGAAACGAGGTGGCAATACACCATTTTTTCCTTTATTTTGGTAACACCATTGTAGGTCTGTCTCCCCTTGCTGAAAAATTTTCCATTCTGTTTTCCAGAGTATTATTTTTATATATTTGCCTGGTTGCTTACAGACACTGCAGCACCGGTGAAAGGTTTGTGAACCACTCCGTAAGTGGTTCCTGCTCGAATGAATTACTCGGCTTTCCTGAACAGCGATGCTGAAGCAAAGCAGGCAGAAAAATAATGAATACATTTGTACCATGGCACTCTCCCCAGCTCTGAGCTTCTCACAACCATACAATTTCCCCATGAGGAAAGACAAGATTGCACAGTCATTAGAATAGGTAATCATTAGATTTATCTTTTATATAATTTGTAACATCTTAAACTGTTCTATGTAGCCTCATTACTGCCAAGAGTCCTCTTTAACTGAGATGATAAGTAAATAAAGTAGACATTACATACCAACAAGAACCTGGAAAATGTTATTTTAGTGTGTGTCTGAGAGCTCCCTTCAGCTAACCTAATCTGCACAGCAGTTACCATTATTTCTACCTCAATGAGCATCTCCTAATTGCTGTGTTATTGCTTGTGAAGAAAATATATCATTAAAGTCCACAACTCATGACTTGTTGCACATCTACCCATGAAAAACTTTCATTCCATCAGCTTTTAATTAGTTTCAAATGGGATGATCAGCGGAAGGGTTCCCCCGCTTGATATCTGTTCATTAGCATTTCCTAATGTCAGTATATCCTTCTAGCAGTCAAGAGGCATTCATAATTTATTCAAAGACCTGAAGATTTTATTAAACCAAATCTGTTTAATTCTCCACAAATCGGCTCAAGATGATTTTGGTGGCTTTTTGTAATGAACAACAATTAGAAACTCCAAGGACTCAGAACCTGCTTTTAGTTGTTAATGTTTTACACTCTACAGTTGGTCTGCTGCCAGGTAACGATCCACAGAGCAGTAAAACTTTGTATTAATATTACCTTCACAAATTCAATATTGCTCCGTAGAAGATGAGGTTTCCATAGGCCTCTTTCTGTATGTGTTAGGTGGTTATTAGAAATTTTATATTAGTTAGATATTTGATGTTATCAATAATATACCAGACTCTGGGTTGGGTATATTTATTTAAATAAATAAATCAAAAAACACAAGACCCTTGTTCTTCTTTCACTACAGGTAATCTAGAGGAAGACATTCTCATTAGTTGGCCTTCAGTCAAGGTGAAATAAAAACCACCTTGTGGTTTTTGAATGAATGTAAGAAGAGTAATAAGTTTTAAAAATAGAATGGATTTCATCCTGTAATAACCAAATCATATCTTCTTTAATGATCGAAAACAATACACATCCAAGGCCATTCTTAAGTATAGAGCAACAATATGGGCAGATAGCATATATTCTTCCAGAAATGCAAAGTTAGTATACCTTTACTCACTTGTGGCAGAGAATTATAAAGATGATTATCAATGGTCAGTAAATTTTACCCAATATATCTAATTCCAATAAGTATTTTCTTTTCTACGACCTTTGAGGTCATCATAATAACTTGGCCAGGACTCAGATAAAATATTTACTAGAGTTAAAAAGAGATGTGACCAAACTTCTCTTTGACTAAATCCTCTACTTTGGGAGGAATATGCGTACATACATGGGGTGGTAAAAGATTAGGTTGGTACCCACCTAACCAGTCATATTAGCTAGCTAATACTAATACATATTAACAGCTAATACTGTTATCCAAATCAGTGATCCATTCTTACCTGAAAGATTTTAAAAGGATGGTTCTATTCTGTTATCCACAAAATTCCAGATCAGTCTGGTTT
Source organism: Loris lydekkerianus (assembly GCA_963574355.1). Taxonomy (NCBI): domain Eukaryota; kingdom Metazoa; phylum Chordata; class Mammalia; order Primates; family Lorisidae; genus Loris; species Loris lydekkerianus. The sequence goes on from CAUYPK010065459.1 coordinate 55,571, forward strand.
GAGAACAAGTGATGGAGACCCTGCCACCCCCAATAACATTCCTATTTCCATCAAAAGCTCGGTCAACCCTTTTAGCTATAAAATACAGATTTAATCTATTCTAAAAATTCAAGCTCTTTAAAAATAACTCCAGACTGTTGAGAGGAAGATCACCTCAGGCCAGAAACCAAGGGGAGAAATCCTGTAGTATTTCCTATGTTTAATCTTTGCTTTAGTGTTTTGCCTTTAGCTTTTTCCAAATGTCACCACAAGAAACAAACATAAGAACTCTGCCTTGGGTGGCACCTGTGGCTCAAAGGAGTAGGGCGCTAGCCCCATATACCAGAGGTGGTGGGTTCAAACCTGGCCATGGCCAAAAACTGCAAAAAGAAAAAAAAAAAAAAACTCTGCCTCTAAATTTTCCACAAAGAAAATACTAAAGACATCATCTATGTCAGCAGAGTATATTAGTAAAAGGATTAGATTTACAACCAGATAACCCAGATTCAAATTTTGGCTCAACCATGTACCACCTGGATGACCTTGTACAGTATTTGCCTTCAGTTTCTTTATTGATAATAGAATAGACATAATCATAATTCCTACCTCGTAAACTTCTAGAGGGAAATAACTGTGTTAGTATGTGTGTAGCTCTTAGAATAGCACTTATCAATTAGGAAGTACCCCATACCCCATTAATGTGAGTTATTATGTATTCAATGGATAAATACTTACTGAGTGCCTACTATGCTTTAGACACTATTTAGCCTCTATAGATTTGCAATGACAAAAATCCCTGCTTTCTTGGGAGCCATTTCAGACAATAGATAAATAAATAAGTGAATGTATAGTATAAAATTAATATAACAAATGGTTTAAATGCAATGGGAAAGAAATTAAGATATTAGGAATATAAGGAAGGCTGAAGTTGCAATCTGGATTGCAGAGAATGGCGACTTCATTGAGAAGGTGACCTTTTAGTGCAGACCTGACAGAGACTAAGGAATGAGCCAAAGAGATATCTGGAGGAAAAGTGATTTGTGCAGAGGAAACAGCAAGTGCAAAAGCCCTGAGGCAGAACCTGCCTCATGTGTTCTAGAAATAGCACAATAAATATTAGCTATTAGTACGTAGAATATGTTTGAATTCCTAAGCCCCTTTCGGAAAAGAGACCACGTTCATTATTTCTTTCCATCTCTCCTGAAGCTTGGAGAGTAGAAGAGCATTTCTTATAATAAATTGGTGACTTTCCACTTCAGAGTGACACCACTTATTTAAAAAGCAGCCCGCCACCTCAAACCTACAGAATCTTTAAGGTTGGATCCCCAGAAGCTGCATTCTAACAAGAGTTTCAGCTATTATTGGCAAATACCTGCTCATCTAATTGACCCCTTTTTATTCTTTACGGATCCATGAGTCTGCATTATTCCTGCCCTACCTTGCAGCTGCCTTGTAGACAGATGAACTTGGAGTCTGCTTTGGAGAGAGATGCAGTGGTTGAGAAAAGCCAGAAAGCATGCTGGCATACATTTACATTGGATGAAATACCAATTCCATTTAGCTACAGTATGAGATGCTTCTTTTATTTGCATGGGAGATCAACCATATAAGGCATAATAACTTCTTTCGGAAGTCATTGCTAGTCCCAAACTAGTTTTTCCCAGCAGGAATGGCTGGCAGCTCTTCATGCAGTAAGTAGAAAGCTATGGTCTGTCAAAGCATCAAGCCCTAATAAAACAAAAGTCTAAATAAACAAAAACTTTTCTTACCTGAGGCAGGTGCCAAAGCCTGCTACTCTAAGTGCCCCCACTGGACACAATTTAGACTTTGCTTTCAAATATTAAGAACAAATGAGTTCTTCTAACTGCAATTAAAACTAAGCCACATATTCAATCTATTGATACTGATGGAGCTATTTTGATTCCAAGGTTCTTAAGAGTTGTTCCTAAGAATATCACATAATTTGGTAATTATTGTTTTATTGCTAATATATGAGAAGGATTTTCAAAAACAGTCCTGAGCTTCCTAGACTTCCTTAATAATCTTGAATCAATAGTGAATATTTCTCCAAAGAACAAAGTAGCTATGTCATTATAGCATAGTGTGATTTAATTTGAATGATTAAATATACTGTTTCAATAAGATGTACAGTAGAATCTCCACAGTTGACCACCTCAACACGAAGTTGACCTAATTTTCGTAGATGGACATGCACCACACATATGTACCAGTACAGTAGCTCAGTCCTTATGCTGACCACCTCCATGTATTGGCCAGTTTGTTACAGTATCTTGGGTGGTAAACTTACAGAAGTTGGACTGAATTTCCATATTAAAATTCTTAATCTCCCCTGCTATTCACTCTCCCCACCTCAGAATCAAAGTCTAACGCTCATCCATGCCCATAATTTTACTATTTCTTTTGACTTAAAGGTTGTATTGGAAAGGTTTTGTTCTATTTAGTTATGCAAGCCAATAAAAATATTTCCTCACAAATATCTGCAGTTCTTACCACTAAAACTTTGCACTGTGGGAAAATGAAACTTCTGTGGCAGGACAAAAGAGGGTATTATTGATAAGTATGCCAAAACAACAGGCTTCACCCAGCATTTCTCCAGCAAACCACAGAGTAGTCATCAATCAACAGACATCCTCTCCAGCCTAAAGAAATAACGATAGAAGTTTGTAGATGCAGGGATAGTTGTAACAACATTGCTCAGATTATCTTAACAGGGCCAATTTTTATGCATCACAGGTGCATGTATATCAGGGTCCATGATTACCTCTGTACAACTTACAGCGTTCGTACCTGACAGGGAGAAAGAAAGGCCAGCAAGTTTGGCCCAGAGAGGGGAGCCTAGAGAGTGGGACAATGAACTGTCCAGTGGGACAACACGGTGGAAGAAAACCAGCAACTGAAGAGCGTAAAGTCACAAGGCTCCTAAGCCCAATGGACAGAGTTTAGGAGGATGCCTACAGACAATGGCCCACACAGAAGAGAGATGAGGGTATTTAAAACAGGTTTCATGTACTCTCTTCTTCCCCAACACAGAAGAATTTGTTGTGCTTTGCCCAAGATTCAAGGCCCTGAGATTTTTCCCCTAGCCCTTCTCACACCACCACTTTCTCTATTCACCCAGTCTTCCCATTCACGTTTAGGTTTCTGGTCCCTAAGCAAGTGCTACAGATAGATCTCTCAAGCCCAGATGTGGCAAAGACCTTGACCACCAAGGCCACAATAGACCACTAAACAGAAAGTACATCTTAGCCATTCTCAATGCACACTCTGTGCAGCAACTTATAATTTATTACTCTTGACTGGTAAGAGGAAAACCAATCTTTAGTGGCCCAAACTAGTGTCGTGACAAACTCCATTGTCCCTGTCATCCAGTGATAGAGATTGAAAATTACTTTGTGTTGTAAGAATGGACCATAATTTAATTAATGAACACTTGGTTCATTACACAGGTGCTTCTAGTTTTCTTAAAATTATAAGAAAACCAACGCAAACAATGTGACCTAATCATTTGTAACCTCATGTTAATCTTAAAATATATATAAATATACTTAACCCCACTGAGCTGTTAAAAAAAATTATAAGAAAACTTTGCAATGAACATGTTTCTAAAATATAAGACTATATGCTGCACAAGTTAGCTGAGCCTGCTTTCCTCATCGAACATAAAGCCTAGCACATAGTAGATGTTTACTGAGGATTTGGTGACTGACAATAGGAAGAGGAAAAAGCCCTTGAGGAGTACTGCGATCCTATAAATCATGGAGGTGAGCTCCAGCCAGTAAGCCCCTTAGGTGAGCTCCAGCCAGCAAGCCCCTCAGTCGGGAGTCTCAGTCACATCAGGGTTGCACCCCAGTCAGGCCTGGGAGAGGTACATATGAAGGAGAAATTCATTTTACTTATGAGAACGTGGAAGATGAGACAGAGAAGAACTAGCATTTGAGCTAGATCTTAAAGGATGATTAGAAATTTAATAGAATAGGAAAACTATGGAGGGAGAAAAAGAACAGCAGGAAATAAAAATCAGGATGTGGAAGTACATTGGCTTTTGAAGAAATCTGAGCCAATGTGGTGTACATTTGGGGGCAAAAATGTTAATCTAGAAGAGTAATAGACTAAGACTAGATTTTGAGAGATCTTGTAGACACACTAAGAAATCTGGACTTAATCTTATAAGAAAGGGAGATGGGAAAAGGAGGAGGATTGTATGGTAGCGGTTAGACTTTTAAACATTTCTCCTAAAGATTAAATAGACAAGTGTGTAAAGACCTTTGTTCAGAAATGTTTATAATAAAATTTATTACAATATTTAAAATTCTAAATAACAAAAATGACCATTAAAGGGACAAAGTTAAATGAATGATGGTCCAGACATAAAATGCAGCTACTAAAAATGATGATTAAGATCTTTATTTATTGATTTGGAAAAAATATCCACACTATATTAACTGAGAAAAGAAGGTTACAAAATATGCAGAGCGTGGTCTCTGTTTTCTTTTGTTTTAGGTGATATATGCATAGGAAAGAGTCTAGAAGGATATATACCAAAATGTTAGCAATGGTTATTTCCAGATAGTGAGATTATTGACAATTTTTATTGTCTTCCTTTCTCTTTCTTTCTCTCTCTCTCTATATTTACAATGTACATACATTTTTTTAAATCATAAAAGCAGTAACATTATTTTTTTAAAGAAACAAGTCACTTCTATCACTAAGTTTACTTACCAAATAAAATTTACTTCATCTTTTTCTTTGTTTCTGTATCTCTCATTTTCTTCTTCTCTCCGTTAGATCATAAATATCTACACCCAACTTCACAATCATCTTCACCCTGGCTAGGAAGACTGGAGCTCAATTCATCTATTTGTTCCTAAATGTCTGAATAGTGTTGGAGGCTTTTAGGAATAGTATTCAACATGTTGAATAATGATTATGGAATCACAGGCCCAACTGAAACCTAGTAAAAGTATTAATGGAGGAAAAGCAGTCATTCCAGACCGCCAAGCATTGTAAACATAGGAAGGAAAGGGAAAGGCAGCCCAAACAAGGGCATCACTGAGCTAGGTGACCATGGAGGGAAAGACTTTCACAACCCACTACAGCTATAGAAAACTGCGAATCATCAGAAAGCATAAACGCCAACCTTTCAGAGACCAATTAGAGACTGTACAAAGACAAAAGTGAGTAGCAGCAGTCAGTAGGGTCTACCCTAACTCTAAGACCTCACATACAAATGGGGCTCAAACAGCTCTGAAGACATAGCTGAAACTATGGGGGAACAGAACATAAAAGTATCCACAGGAGAACCTCTGGGGACTGTAACAAACTGGTCAACATACAGAGGTGGTCAACACAAAGACCGAGGCCTACTATACTGATACATACATGTGGTGCATGTCTGGTCTATGAAAATTAGGTCAACTTAAGGAGGTGGTCAATTAGAGAGGTGGTCTAATATGTAAATGATAAGCTAAAAAAAAATGAGTGTATATAATTCTTACACAGAAAGTAGCAGACAAGAAAGCAAGATATTTAGGGAATACTTTCATTTTAATTATTTTTAAAATGTATATCTAGTAAGTAGGTATATTTATTATTTATTATTTTTTATTGTTTGTAATTCATTTAGGATACAAAGAATTAGGTTACACTGATTGCATTTGTTAAAGTCCCTTTATAGTTGTGTCCTGCCCCAAGGCATGCCATACACTGTGCCAAACCCCCACACCCCCTTACTCCTCCCCTCCCCCTGCTGTCTCATTCCCCTACCCCCACTCCTTGTATTAACTCTTCTACTGTCTTCATATTAGAATTGAGTACATTGGATTCTTACTTCTCCATTCTTGTGATGCTTTACTAAGAAGAACGTGTTCTACCTCCATCAAAGTTAATACAAACAATGTAAAGTCTCCATCTTTTTTAAGGGCTGAATAGTATTCCATGGTGTGTCTGTGTGTGTGTGTGTGTGTGTGTGTATCACAGCTTGTTAATCCATTCCTGAGTCTTTTATTATTAATAATAATAATAACATTTATAGAATAAAAAGGCACATATGTTTCACTACCGTATCTTCAGTGACTAGAATGGAGTTGGGAACATGGAAGGTACTCAATGCATGTTTGTGAATTGTTATCTATTTTTCTGTTAATATCTTTGAGAAGGAAATTATGCAATTGGCTTAGATAATAACAAATCAAATCAGGGAATTCAAAAGCAATGAGTCTGATGAAATATATTAAACTCTTGATAATAAAGACATGAGGTGTGAAAAATTGAGAGGTCTTTTATACCTGATGATCTCAAAGGGCCCTCCTACAGCAAAAGCACTTGGTGATACTAATGATGCTGGGTGGAATGGAGCTGGAAAGCCCAGGCTTGAACATCAAGCCTTTGACTCCCAACCCCTCTTCCCCTTGATGCTGTGCCTCTGAGTGAATAAATGATTTGATCTCATATTACTGAGATCCTTAGGTTAGTCGTCTTTAAAATAAGGACAATAATAAAATCTGCCCTACTCATATGACTGTTTTGATATTCAAACGAAATCACATATATTTTATGACTTATTAAAATTCTAAATAAGGGTTACTTAGGTTTTTGTGGAAAACCAATTTACCTCTTTCATTGTATTTGACTCACTAAAGGCCTTAAAATTGAGCGGTGGAAAAAGACAATTGAGTGGCTGCATTCTAGTAAGCCTACTACAAACATTATTTCTTCCCTTCTCTATATAAACCACATCTTAATCACATGGATGAGGAACTTATGATGCTTAGAGAGGTGCAGTGACTTGCTCAAGGTCACACAAGAAACTAGTAAAGTTATTCAATTAGTATTGAACTGTATTATGACCACATCTTAACAAATTAAATCCTCAACAACCCTGTTTCCAAATAAGGTTAATTCTGAACTACTGTGAGTTAGATTTCAACCTATCCTTTTAGGGAGACACAAGACAACCCAGAACAAATAGGCAACCTCAAAAATTAAGGTCATTGAAAATGAACCACATGTTGTAAAAATGGGCAGTTTTATAAAAGAGCTGCAGGAAATGAAATCTCTATAGAGGTCCAAACTTTTAGTATCATCATTCAGCAAAAGTAAATAATTAAAATCCAAGAAGGGCAAGATTAAGAAGGAAATTAGAATTAAATAGCACCCAGATTTAGTTCTTAATTTCCTTCCTAATTGTATTCACTCTATGGGAAGGAAAAAATGAAGGGAGGGCAGGTGGGAGGGAGGGAGGGAAGGAAGGAAGGAAGGAAGGAAGGAAGGAAGGAAGGAAGGAAGGAAGGAAGGAAGGAAGGAAAGAAGGAAGGAAGAAAGGGTTACTAGACCTCAGTTTGTATTCAGATGATAAGACAGGAATTTAACTCCACACATCTACCCACAAAAAAATAATCCTGAATATTACTTCCCAGAGAATGGAAATCTGGAGGAGAAAAGCCCCCTCATTCTGTCATCAATGTCTGCTGACTTCAGTGAAGCATGAAGGGGCCCAAGCGCAGGAAGGTAAGTGGTAGGAGTGGAAGGCTTGTCATTACCCAGCAGTATGAATGTGTTATTGTGTTATTGTGTCTGACCCTGAGTTCTGCATGGTCACCCACCTCTGCATTGAATACCCAGGGGATAATTCATCATAAATGAAAATGTTCTTGGTAAAGGTGGGGGGAGGAGTCAGTGGTCATGGCTAGAGCTGGGATTTATGGCATTATAATAAGTTAATTAACTGCTGCACTCATTGCTTTTTAAAGAATGAGAATAGCATCCAAACGTACGTGCCTATTAGGAAAGATATCTTAAGGCGTACCAAATGCTTGTTAGGGAAGGTTTCTTAAGATGAATTAAAATATAGAGTTTTATGAGGTCTAGGCCTACACATTAATCATAAAACTAGAGAATTACAGGCTAATGATGCCATAAAGATCTGACTAGGTTACATTTGTGAGCATGTGCTGAAATTGCCAGTTCAGAGATATTCAGGCAGTAATAATATGAATAGGTTAATTTCATTCCAAAAAACCAGTACACCTAAATATTTAGAAAGATTCTGAAACTAGCCAACTGTTAATAAGTGGGGAGAACATTTCTGAGGCAAAAATTTCTGTAAACAACTATATTTAATTTGTTTCAGTATAGTCATAGAGAAACATTGCAAACCCCAAATTTATCCAAAAATGATTTTGTAAAAACCCTGATACACAAAATGTTGGGGGAAATTGCTCAGTGAATATTACAATTGACAATCTAATCTGGAGGAAAGGGTAAAACATTACAAATTTTTGAAATGAGATGAAACGTAACAGGACTTTGGAGTCCAATGTGGTTGTTGTATATTTGTAAATTTTAAAACATCAATGAATGCAATGCCTTATATAAACTAAAATATAAAAAAAAGCACAATAGGTTAAACATTAAAATAAATTAAGAATGTTATCTAAAAGCCACATCTGCACCCCTAAAAAAGGAACTTAATGCCATAATAGATTTGCTAGCAAATGCCTTCAGAATCCTTCAAACTTTTAAGAACTAGATCTTTCCCATATAATATGACCTGTTTAAGAAAATAGAAAAATACTGAAAGTCATTCTAGAAACATACCCTAATTTTTACACATTTAACACAATAGAAAAAAATATAGCTTAAATTTCACTCAATCAAGGTATTAAAAACTTAAATAAAATGCAAGAAAATACCTCAAAAATATAGCAAAAGTTAATCTTTTACTTTTAATCAAATGTTTTAATATAGGAATTCAGTAATAGTCTAAAATTAGAAAACACCAACATTTTACTTAACAGTGACAAAATAAATGTCATTAAGAATGAGATTAAATATAGGTATATGACATAGTTATTATTCAATATCACTATTAACAATATACTCAGACATTTATTAAGCTCTTATAATATGTCAAACACTAGCTAATGGATATATATGTTATTTATTTAATATTATTTCCAAAGTTCTTAAGAGCCAGACACAGTGGCTCATGCCCATACTCCCAGCTACTTGGGAGCCTGAGGCTTGGACAGGAGGATAACTAGAGGCCAGGAGTTTGAGACCAGCCTGTACAACATAGCAAGATGTCTATCCCTAAAACATTCTTAAAATAAGCCAAGGATAGTGGTACCTTCTGTAGTCCCAGCTACTCAGGAGGAGAGGCAAGAGGATCACTTGAGCCCAGGAGCAAGAGGTTATAGTGAACTATAACTGAGCCACTACAACTCAGCCAGGGCAACAGAGCTTTCTAATCTTTAAAAGTCTAAATAAAAATAAAAAGCTCTTAAGGGTGGTGCCTGTGGCTCAAAGAAGTAGAGCGCTGGCCCCATATGCCGGAGATGGCAGGTTCAAATCCAGCCCTGGACAAAAACTGCAACAAAATTAAAAAAATAAAAATAATAAAAAGCTCTTAAGACATATAACACAAAATTACAAACCTTAGGAAAGATGTTTGATTTGATTTATTTCTGTTGTTTTGTTCTAAAACCAAGTTACCTATAAATAATCACATTTTTTATAGGTGATAAATAATTATTTATAGGTAATTTGGTTTTAGAACAAAACGACAGAAAAAAAATCAAATGAAAAGCTATTGGAATTAATTAAAAACTGATATAATGACCAGACAAAAGATAAATATTTTTATATAACAAGTAACAACATGATAGAAAAAAGTAAACCAAAAAGGAGATCTCATTTATAATCACAATGCAAAATTAAAATTAACAGAAAATAATGTCTTCTAAAAGGAAGGAATTAATTTTGTAAAGCTAAAATATTAATAATTAGGTCTTCTCAACAAATAAAAGAAAAGGCTGATAAGTAGAGAATACTAGCCAACTTCAAATACACCCCATTATACACATATAGTCTTTAAGTACACTTTTGTGACTTATCAGAGGAAAGGCAGAGTTTTAACCAAAAAAAAAAAAAAAAAAACCCTACAAGAAGAATATAAAATATAGTCTAGTTTAAGTATCTTGAGAGAGAACTTCCTAAAATAAAAGTCAATTGGAAGAGACAAAGGAGCAAGACAGAGAGAAAACAGCAGTGGAACATTTTCCTAAAAAAAAAAAAAAAAAAAAAAAAAAAGTTATTTAAAAGAAACAAAAAGGAAGGAAAGGAGAAAGAAGGAAGGAAGGGATGGAGGAGGGAAGCCAAGTAAGAAGAGAGGGAGGGAGCAAGAAAGGGAATGAAAATTATAGCAAAGTAAAAGAATCGATTTAACTATATAAAGAGTAAAATCTGTGCCAGAAAAATGAAAAGCAGATAAAAAGACAACAAATTAGGGGAATATATTAATAGAAAATACATCAATTCAAAGGGAAAGGCTGAGTGCTGGGGCTCATGCTTGTAACCCCAGCATTTTGGGAGGTAGGAGCAGGAAGATCACTTGACACAGGAGTTCAGGATTAGCCTGAGCAACATAGCCAGACCCCAACTCTAAACAAAAAAAATTGTTTTAATTATCAAGGCATGGAGGTGGTCTCCTGGAGTCATAGCTACTCCAGAAGCTGAGGCAAGAGAATCACTTGAGCCTGGAAGTCTGAGTCTGCAGTGAGCCATGATCCCACCACTACACGTCAGTCTGAGGAACAGAGTAAGACTCTATCTTAAAAAAATTTTTTTTAATTTTAAAAAGAAATTGTGTCTTTGTTTTTACAGAGTTCATATAGATTGATACATATCCCTAAAATAAATAGGTTAGAGGCCTTATCCAAGAAATTAGACTCAAATGCTACAGGGCCCACCTGTGTAAAGAGGCGCGCATGCGTAGGGGTGGCCTGCACAGGTGCAGGTGGGCGCCTGCAGGCCGGTGGGGTGGAGCGCTCTGAAGAGTGATTTCCTGCTAATATGTGAGCTTAGTGTTACCCCATTTCCTGCTCTTTCCAGGCAGAACCAAAACTTCAAATTTTTTAAACGATGACTGTATTGTTCAACAATGTGCAGACAAAACAAAGCATATGGTGAGCTACATGTCATATTAACATAATCCATCAGTTTACAGCCCTTAATGGGCAGAAACCATTTATTATAGAGAAATATTATTAGTAAAAATACATTGAAAGTACACTAAAGACCAACTACTCATCTAGTTTGTAAGTTAGTCATATCCTCTACATCCAGGAATATTTAAGGATGTAAAAACTTCAAAAACAAGAAGCAATAAAGGCAGCCTGAGATTGCTGCCCAGTTTTACACTGGCCTTCTTTTGTTCCTATATTGTTTCCTCCTAGATTACTCTTTTTTTCTTTATTGGGTTTTCAAATATTATTTTTATAAGTGTATTATGAAAAAAATTATTTTAAATATATGTACCCACCTAATGAGGGAGTCTAGACCTGAAGTAATTTCTGATTAGCAAGAAATTTACATAGCAGTTATACAGATTTTGTTAACTATGTACCAGGGATGTTATAGTAAGTTAATTCCTCAACAGTGATGACCAAATTAAATTTCCTGTGACAATCATAGGAGATAATTTTAGCAGATCACATGATAGCAAATAACTTAATGTGAACATAATTCATAGCAAACATAACCTTACTTCCTATAAATTTGATGAAAAACATACTTTAAGAGTACAGATGGCTGGTCATAGTGGCTCACACCTATAGTTCAGGTACTTTGGGAGGAGCTTGGTTTCAAATGTTACTCCACTATAAAACCCCAGGCAGAATTAACCATAAAATCCACACATTGGTTGAGTATCTATCTGCTCTGTATCTGACAGTGGGAACTAAGGTAGAATTGCTTCTGCCTTCATGGAGCTTCCCCTCAGCACTGTTCCTGTGTTACAGTCCTTAACATGTTCCCATTTATAATTATTGCATTTATTTGTTTCCACCCCTCCCCCAGACTGTGAGCTCCTTAAGAGAATGAATGTCTCTCCTCATAAAACCCACTGCTCCTGCAGTCCAGACCTTTCACATCTACCGTATGCACAAAGTATAATGGCTTACAAATAGTATGTGTGTGCATTGGGCATTCAATATATGCTATTAGCTGTCGGAGAGGAGCTATCATGTCATAAAAGACCGCCATGAATAAGGAATCCTTAACTGTCTGTGAAAAGGAAACTCAAACTAGGGTAAAATATTTAAAAGTAATTTAAAAGTCAAAACTCTTCATCATAATTTCCTAGTACTTAGTCCCACTCCGCCACATTCTGCTTTCCCTAAAGAAGTGACAAAAACACTGAAACATGAATCAATCCAGATCACTGCTAATCACTCTTACAGTTAGTTTGAACAGAGAAAGGAGTCAGTATTCTTAAATTAACCCTGAAGAGATGCATTCTCATAGAGACACAGTACAAATTCGTTTTGACATCTGGAGCTCTGTGCAGTAACTACAGCCAAAACACACATCTATTGGGCATGTCCTCTTAAAGCAACTGCAAAACCATTTCTTCTGGTATCAAGCCACAAAAGGTCTCTGGAAAATGAATTATCCTGAGTCACCACAGCTAGGCTAGAATAAAAATAAATTAACGGTTAAGATAGGAAATAAGAGGCCGAATTTATATATTCAGTGTTGTCCTGGTTGTGAGCTACCAGGGTGCTCTGTAGGGGTTGTTATGTGATGTTATGTAACTTAGCATCTCCAACAATGGACTGAAAGTCTCTGATGGTAGAAAGACACATGTATTGTACAGTGCCTTGAACAGTGGCTTGCACTCAGTAGGGGTACAGTGAAGGAGTTTTTGATGTTTGGCATTTAATAGTTTAATAAATCTTGGACATTCATCATAATCCCTAATATAAAATTAAAGGAAGAAAGAAGTCAGAAAACTCAAAACAGTGAGAAAGCCAGTAAGGAGTCTTTTTGTCCTCAGATCACCCTTACAAGATGAACCAAAACTGGTATGTCCTGATGCACCTCATGCTGAACGCTAGAATCACAGGAACCATAAGAAACTAAGTTACTATTCTGACAATGCAATAAATTGCTCTTAAATATAATCATTCAAACACAAGAATTGGTTCATTGTTGAGAGCAATAATCATTCATAATAAATGTTGTTTAATCATTCATTTTCAAATATTTTTGAGAGCTGGTAGCATTATAGCAAAGTAAAGATCAATCATTGGAGTTATGAACATATGTAAGACATTGTTCCTATTCCTAAAGGAATTTATATCCTAAAGGATGAGATAAAATGGACACACAGTAGAATTTCCATAGTTGACCGCCTCTCTACAGGGACCAACTCTTTAATTGGCCTAATTTTTATAGACCAGACACGTACATCACGTATATGTATTGGTACAAAAGGCCTCGTTCCTTATGTCAACCACTTCCATGTGTTGACCAGTTTGTTTCAGTCCCTTGATTGGTCATCTTACAGAGGTTCCACCGGAGTTGGAGTATCATTCCCTTTCCCAAGCCAGAGCTGTAGATTTGTTGATGCAAGGGTGTTTACCGGGTACTACTATCCACATTTATTTCTCTACTTCTCTGTGTTAGAAAGTCACATCAGAGAAATGACTAACACTTCATGACTACACGAAGTATCACGTGAAGCAGTCGTGGAGTGTTTAGAGTCTGAAGAATCCACAGACATCATCTAGTTCCTGTCTTATTTTACATGTTAAAAAAGAAATCTCATAAAAGTTAAGTGCCTTGTTCAAAATCACATGCAACTTAGCAACAAATCTCAGAAAAGAACCTAAGTTTTCAGCCTTTCTTTTTTCATACTAATGCCGCCCTATGACTATCTCTTAGAGAAATAAGCTATTACATTAGTACAGAAAATACAAATTGTTTCTTATATGAACAAGCCCAACTCTGGTAGATTCTTGTCTTTCATTTGACTTTTAACGATTTTAGCTCAGCTATAGTCTAGTGACTCCCCACAACAAAATGCACAACTCTTTATACATATTTTATAATTTGCTTTAAGTTGTACTTTTACAAGGTGTCGAAGTTTTTTCTCTGGTATCCTGATTTTAGTTAATAGCAGTAAAACAACAACAAGAACAAAAATATAAAATACAGTCCTTGATCTAGACCTGTTTAGTGTACCAAAGAAAAACTGCACCAGGGCTGGAGGCACATGAAAACATGTCAATCAGATGTAATTGCTCTCCAAGAGAGAAATACTTTTCAGGCAAGTAAAAAAGAACTCACCCTGAACACAAGGCTTTGTAGCAGCAACTAATCTACTAATGACAACCTCGGTTTGTTATTCTCATACTTGCTTTTCAAGATTCAACATTTGAAACATGACAGAAAAGGACAACCTGACCAAGTCATAGCTCTTAAACAATTATAAAAATGATAGGGGAGGCATTTTTAGGTAATATATCTCTCCACTTAATAATGATATTTCATATGTCATTAACAACTGCTTACCATCTGCATAGCTTTTAACTAATTTATAGTTCCTTGCACACTTCAGACAAATATCAGAACTGCAGCACATTAAAAAAAAAGTTTGTACTTTTTTGCACAATAACTCTTAAGGACACTCAGACCATATTTGGCCTGAAGACAGTGAAGCCTACATCCCAGGGGGTAATATTTAAAGACTATCTCTTGCTGCATGCATAGAAAGACAGCTTTAACATTTCTTAATCTGTTTTTCCATTGTTGCAGAGTCTACTAAATGGAAACTTAATAATCCCTGCAACAAAGAGCAAAGTGCAACTGCAAACCCCTAAGAAGAAGGTCATATATTCTATTATCAGTGCTTATAACAATTACCTAAAAACTGTGTTGTCATTTTGTAAAGCACCAGAGTTGGGAGTGCTCACTAGCTAGAAGACGTGAGTTAAAAACATTATTGTAATCTCCACTTAAGTTTATTCTCCAATTAAATGTATTAAAGTTAGATGTCACCTCTTAAAACACTGGTCAAATGGGGAAAGTCCATGAACTATTTGTATACAAAACTTATTGCATGTAAGTTTCAAAATAACTGATTCTTATTCACTTTGAATAAGGCCATGCAAATGTAAAGAGTACAGAATGCCAAAATCTAATGGAGATTAAGCAGGCAAAGCTGTTAGATAATTGCTCATAATTTGGAGTGCAGAGCAGCCACCTTTCATTAGAGGTCATGTCATGGTGATTTGAGAGGGTGCAGGCTCCACCCTCTCTTTTTCTTTTCCTGTATTCTCTTCTGCATCTGACTTCCCAGGTTAGAAGTGCAATCTGGAAACTGCTTTAGGAAGAGAGAGCCACCCACAGCCCCTCTTTTCCAGGGCATCCCAGCCCTATAACAGGTTCCATTCTAGCTCTGGAACTCCCCCAAGGAGCCAACCAACGCTGTCCTGAGCCGGCATCACAGCTCAGCTTCTTCCTCTGTGCACTCCTGCTCCCTCGCCTTTCCTTCCATAGGAGTGGGCACTTATCAATAAACATTCCACACCCCACTTTGACTTGCAGGCTGCTCCCTGCAGAACCCAACCTGAAGCAGTAGGGTTCTGATCTCCATTTTTAACATTCTAGGTTCCAGAGAGTGGCACTGCGTAGGACTCTGAATCTGAGTCCTGTTGAAGTTTCATTTATCAGACAAGGCCTGCACTTGGATGTAATGAGCATATGCTAGCCATTAATAAAAATTGTATTTCACCTCCCTTTCGGATATTGCTATTATGGCATGGATCACGTGTCATTGGAGCAGACTAGAAGTGAGTGACAGAAGTTAAACATCAAAATCCCACCCTCTAAACTCATAAGGCCTATTCCTGGAGTCAACAGGGAAGAAACAACATGAATCTCCAGAAATGTCAAGTCTTCTTCAAATCATTTAAATTTGCTCCCTTGAGGTTCCTCATATCCATGACAACTGACTATGAGGGAGAGGGGTTAGTGAATAGTTTGCAAAATGCAGAGAAGGTTTAGAGGCTGAAAGAATTAAATTTAATTAATTAAATTAAGATGAGCTTTTTTTGTTGTTGTTTAATTAATAGAATGTGGATCTGAAAAATTTTTTTCTACTCATTCCCATCTAAGAGAGCAAGAGATACCCAGTTTTTGAAAGGCCAGTCCTCAGGCAAAATTTCATTTAACTAGCTGGAACATTACGAGAGCATTCACATTTCAATGCCTACTGCATGGGCCAGGATTTGTAGGCAGAGGAAAATGATACAAAATTCATTCACACTCCAAGTGGCTGGTACTATGATCTGATACTTGTTTAAGTCAACCTATTACCTTCATGCTGCTAAAGAAAGTTTAACACTTAAATTTCAGAATTCTATCTACATGAAACTACAGAGATTATACTTTTTCTAACGTTGTCATACCATTTGCATAATGCAAATACTCTTTGCACAAAAAATGACAGGAGAATATATCCTGCTAATACACAAGGATAGCAGTCAGACTCCTTTATATTTTGATCTAGATTCCCATGTAGTCACCTGAACATTTTCCTCCATCACTATACAAAAGTTACGTTTTAGTGAGATAGGCCAGTGATTTTACCCAACTTTACAGAAGAGAGAACCAATTGAAATTTAAATTGTTTGCCCACTAAATGACCAACTGGAAGGCTACCATAATGACTTAGAATCCGAAACTCCCATCAGTTTACAAGCAACTTGGATTCTCCATCTTCTGGAATCACATTTAAGAAGTTTCTATCTGTGGTATCAAAGATACTGGCCCAGTTCAAAATCCAACCAACATTTTTAAATATAATTTGACAGTTGAATTTTCTGTTCCTTATAAAAGAATTGATGTTTTGGGAAAATACTAGAGAGGTATTTTAATTATTCCCAGCAGGCCTCTGACAACCACAACCTCCTCTGGGCCCTAAGAGGTGTGGATAACTCTCCAGCCTCAGCTCCTACCTATCCCACTTGCTAATCTTGCCTAAAATGATTTATGCTTTACTTTGACCATGCTTTTGCTCATCTGATTGGTCTTTCTTATAAAATAATACTAGTGAACATTTTAATAGCAATTTACACAGCAGTTTTACAAATACTGTATTTTGCAAATGCTACACTGAGCTTCTTCTTGTTGCTCTGAAGTTTTCAATATCAAAGCAGCAAGTGCACACTTCTTATACATGCTGTGAACATTTCTTAAATAAGCAAATCTTTATTTTTACATACTGTATTTAGAAGTAAGTCAGTTAGAACCTTGAGAGCCAAAATGCCAACACTTCATTTTGTATTCATAGATCAGGACAATGTCTTATAGAAATTAACATCTTCAAATGTACCTGCTATTTTGATCCTCATATGAAATTCTAATATAAGGCATTCTTATGCTTTTCAAAATATAAATTTAAATGCTTATTCAAATAAAAATTAACTTAACATTCTTGTTAAAACCATAAAATGAAAATGTATTGCTGAAAAAACATATATACAAAAGGCTTACCTGGCTATTAACATAAATTATTTTGAACTTCCTGGGCGGTGCCTGTGGCTCAAAGGAGTAGAATGCCGGCCCCATATGCCGAAGGTGGTGGGTTCAAACCCAGCCCCAGCCAGAAACTGCTGGTTTTTGAACTTCCCTTAGGTCATTGTGTCTTCTTTTATTTTATGATCAGTTGCTAATATGTCTACAGTTCTTGAATTTGGGTTCAAGATAACAGACTAGGCTATTGAATTTGCTTCCTGTCCCTTGCAAGATTCCACTGAATTAAAGCATTAAAAAAGAATCCATAAAAGGAAATAAATACATAGTAGAAGAGACACTTAAAGGTTCATGTAATACTAGTGATTGAGATACTTTAATTCCGAAATGGAAGAAGACAGATGAATGAAGCAGAGACAGCTTCACCTTTGAATATTATAAAGGTAAAAGTGGAAGCCAGTCTTCTGAACTGCATACCACAGGGCTCTTGGACTCAGAGTCAGGAGGCATGACAGCGTGAAGAGTAAGAAGGGGGACGAAGTGTTATATTAGTTGAATGTCTATACATGGAGCATCTGTAGTAATTATTACAATAATCCTCCATCATCTTCAACAACTAAGCTACTGGCAAAACACCCAAGGAGTTGAAAATTCAGAGGCGAGAAATATAGTCTCTGAGAAACTAGAGCATACATTAAAAAAGAAAAATCATATCAGATAAAGGGGGAAAGCCATTGAAAACAAATTTATGGTTAAAATATCTAACTAATATTGCCTCAGGAAGAGACAATGAAAGAAAATGGATGGAACTCAATTATAAGAAGAAAATTTCCTAACACTGAAGAAAGAAAAAGTATTTAGATTTCAAAGATCCACTGAAGGGGTACAAGAAGACAAATTATAAGAAAAAAAAATTTCCAGCTTTAAATTTTATTGTCAACTAATCTATAATCACATTTAAAACAAAGGTAGGCACTTTCCAATATAAATAAAAGAATTTATAAATTTTATCTCTTACATTTATTCTTTTTTAGGAAAGCTACTTAAGGATCTATCCAAGAAAAATGAAAGAATATATGAAGAAAACAGGGAATCCAGAAAGGTGCAGGTCCAACCAAAGACATTAGTCAAAAAAATGTCATGAAATGATAGTTGCACATTAACCAATCCAACTTGACACAGGAAGATGGAAGACTCTATGAAATGTCTTCAGGAAAGAAAGAATTTTGATAAAAAAATAAGTCCAATTTAAATAGGAAGAAAGAGAAGGGAAATAAAATAGATCAAAAATGAAAAGGAAAGCTGGTTAAAGGATATCTTTCAACCAGTAATCTTTCAAATACAACACATACTAAAGTCAGTCAAGAATTGAATCAATGGATTTCATTCTAGAAAAAAAGAAATCTATTTGTATTTAATACCAGGAAGAGTTTTCTTCTTGTGTTTGAAGTAACCCACTTGGTACTCTAGAGAAGGAAATGTAATACCCTTGTTGCACCAGCATTAAATAATAGCCAGAGTAATACAAATATTGTCACTGCTTTTCGACTTTTTTACATTCAGCCCACAGACAAGAGAAAAATACTTGGTTGTGACTGTAGAACAGAACATACTGTTGATAGTCTTGACAATGCAAAGATAAAAAGAAAGCTGACAGATATTGGCACATGAAGAGTAGGAAAGGAGAAGGAAAGAGAAGGAATAGTAATATCCTTTCTTACAAATTTGAAAATCAAGTGATAATAGGGGAAATTGATAAAGCAAAGAAATGTTTAAGTATATTATTTACAACTGCAAAAATAACACAACCAAAAGTTGTATAAATGTAAATATTTATAGGGCAGGTGGTATAAATTAGCCAGATTCTCATCTTTTGTATCTAATAGATAATGGATAATGCCAAAAGTTTATGAATTTTGAAACAGAAGTATAAATACTTTACCCAGTCTATTGAAAGTAAGCACTGAAAGGAAAAATATATATAGTTAAATGTGATTTACTCTGGAAAACGAGGGCACGGATAAGAGACTGACATATTTGTATGATTTATTGTCATATGTGTATATTTGATACAAATAATAAAAATGTTTAAATGAATGCAGTGTACACTTCCCACATTCTCTTGCCATCTAGCCACAAAGCTCTTCAGTCTGCTCTCAATTCTGCTTCTTCTTTAACTCAGAATCATTTCTGATTGGGAAACCTATAATGTCACTGCAACTTCTCTCACTTCTTCTAACCTCCTGCATCTCTTCTTTTCACATTCATAGAATGTGACTGTGAATGTGATACACAATTTCCAAAGAGGCAAAATATCTTGGCTCTTTAAGTGATGATAGAACATTCGCTCATGAGCATGTATCAATCTAAACTCTTTTGATTGCAAATAACAGAATTCAAGTTCAAACTAGTTAACAAGACAAAGAAGAAAGGATTGGTTCCAAGACTCCAAGGAAGAGTTCATGGCCAAATTGCAGTAGCATTAGTGGTACAGGGAGGCCTCAAAAATAAAAGGGATGGAACCAGGAACGTGAGCACTGTTAGGATTCCTATTGCCATCATCACCTGATTTTTCTCTGCATACCAACTTTATCTCCTCACTGAAGACCAGAGTCCTATACTTGGTGGCAAATCCAGGACAAGTGTGGCATCTCTCAATCCTTATAGCAGCTAATCTTACCATCTGACAGAGACTTTCACGGTCTAGTTTACAAAATTCCAGGGAAGAATTCTAATTGGCCCACTTTAGATCAGGTGCCCAACTCAGGACCCATGAGGTGTGGTCAGGGAATGCTATAATTGAGCAGGTGGAGTCATGCTAGAGTAACCTGCCTCTACTGCCCAAATGAGCAGGCATCAGGGCACAGGGTCATGCAAGAACAAGAAAGATCCTGCTGGAACTATGAGGTTAGAAGAGAGAAAAAGAAATTATTTTTTAAAAAGAGATGCTATTCCAGAAGATTGGGAGACAGAAGTACTAGATAAATAAGACAAGTATCCTTTTCAAATGGTCAGTGCATATTGCCACTTGTTAGCTAAAACATTGTGTAGAAATTTTCAAAACTCATAACATTTTAAATAATATGGAAAATGTTTTAAAAATCTTCAAACTCAACTTGGTGTCTACCTATCATTAATAATTATCCTTAATGTTCCTAGAAAGTTTTAAAACGGATGGATAGTATGGTAGGCAGAATAAAGACCTCCAAAGATTTCCTCACCTCAATCCCTATTACTATGTTACCTTA
This sequence comes from Loris lydekkerianus, assembly GCA_963574355.1. Lineage (NCBI taxonomy): Eukaryota > Metazoa > Chordata > Mammalia > Primates > Lorisidae > Loris > Loris lydekkerianus. The sequence continues at coordinate 76,138 of CAUYPK010065459.1, forward strand.
CATGTCAAAAGGAACTTTGGAGATATGACTGAGGTTATGGACCTTGAGATGGAGAGACTATCCTGGATTGTGTTGGTGAGCCCAATCTAAGTATATGAGTCATTAAAAACAGAGAACTTTACCAAACTTTATCAAAGAGATGCAACATTGGAAGAAGGCTCAGAGAGATATAACGTGAGGACTTGGCCCACCTCCTCTATGACTCTAAAGATGAAGGAAGGAGGTCATGAGCCAAGCACAGCTGGTGGCCTCTAGAAGCTGGGAATGGCATTTAGATCATAGGAAGCAAGAACACAAGGCCATCAGTACTACTAGCTTGAAGAATTGAATTCTAACAGCAACTCAAACAACAGGAAAAAGATTCTCCCCAGAGTCTCCAGAGAAGAATGCAGTCATGCTAACAACTTGAGTTTAGCCAGGTGATAGCTCTGATAAATTTCTGATCCACAGAATTGTAGTTTTGGTAATTTGTTAAGGCAACAACTGAGAATTAGTACATATAGATAAACAGATGCAGAACTTTCCAAAAAAGACTCACTCCATATGTCACATTTTAGAACAAAAAAAACTACTTTATTAAATTTTATATGAATTAAATAGAAAATTAATCAAAACTGAGCTATTTCTTTATAAGACTTAAGTGCTTCTAAAAAGTTATCTAGTATTTCTTAAAGACTATAATACATTGAAATGTTGGAGTCAGTGTTTTAAAAACAGTTTCTGTTTCAGATAGTATTTACTGTCCTTAATATATCAGGAAATTACCAAATCCCCACCTCCTTCCATTCCCCAACCTCTAGATTTTATAATATTACTTATTTTACTCTATCACAGTTTGTAACATTTAAATTTTTTCTCAAATGGATATTTCTAGGAGTTTTTCTATAGAATCAAGGCCAATCTTCATATAAATACAAACATCATATTTCACAGATAGAAAAAATATTTCTATGCTTCATTTGGAACCAGAAAAGAACCCATTCAGCCAAAGCAATCTTAAGTAAAGGAACAAATTTGGAGGCATCACAGATTTCAAACTAAACCATTAGGCTATAATAACTAAAACAGCACGGTGGTGGCACAAAAATAGAGACACACAAATGGGGCAAAACAGAGAACCAGGTAACAGACCACCCACATACGGCCAACTGACCTTGACAAAGAACAGAACCATACACACTGGAGGAAGATACTTTATTCAATAAATGGCACTGGGAGAATTGGCTAGCCACATGCAGAAGGATGAAACAAAATCTATATCTCTCACTAACCATAAAAATTAATTCAAGATGGATAAAAAACTTAAATGTAAGACATGAAATCATAGGAATTCTAGAAGAAAAATGTAGGGAAAACTCTCCTAGAGTTTTTCTTCTAGGCAAAAAATTTATGAAGAAGAGCCAATGGCAATCACAGCAACAACAACAAATAAATGGTATTTTATTAGATTAAAAGATGCTGCATAGCTAAGGAAATAATCAAAAGAGCAAGTAAGCAAGCTACAGAAGAGAAAAATTCAGGAGCTATGCATTCAATAAAGGGCTAATATTCATACCGTACACAAAGAACTTCAGCAAATCAGCAAGGAAAAAACAACCAACCCCAGTAAGAAGTGGGCAAAAGACAGGAACAGACACTTTTCAAAAAAGGATAGACAAATGGCCAATAAAAATATGGAAAAAATGCTCAACATCATTAATTGTCAGGAAAATGCAATTTATCACCTTTCCCCAATTAGAATGATTTTTATTAAAAAGTCCAAAACCATTAGACACCAGCATGGATGCTGATGAAAAGCAACACTTATACACTTGGGTGAGACTGAAAATTAGCACAACCTCTATGAAAAACAGTATAGAGATACCTCAAAGAACTAAAAGTAGACCTAATATTTGATCCAGAAATCCCACCACTGGGAATTTTTCCAAAGAAAAAGTAGTTACTTTATCAAAAAGACACTTGCACTCAAATGTTTATTGGCACAATTCACAAGTGAAAATATATGAAATCAACCCAAGTGCCCATCGACTCATGAGTGATTAACAAAACGTAGGATATGTACACTGTGGAGTACTACTCAGCCATGAAGAAGTATGAATTAAAGCCTTTTGCAACAATTTGGATGGAACTGGAGATCATTATCCTAAGTGAATTATCTAAAGAATGGGGAAGCAATCACCACATGTACCTTCCATTAAATTGGAACTAACCAATGGGCACACATGGGCATAGAGGGAGTAAAAGTCATTGGAAATCAAGCAGGGAGGAGGAGAGGAGAGGGCATGGGCAAAAAGCTGCCTACTGGGCATAATTGACAATACATCTTGGTGATGGGCATACTTATAACTCCAACTCAAGCATAACAAAATCAATACATGTAACCAAAATCATTTGCACCTCTGTAATATTTTGAAATTTAAAAAAAATTCCAGAAGTTTTTGAGTTATTATGTTTATGACTCAATGTCCAACACTAGGCCTTTTTCTTCTCCTTTCTATTAGAAACAGGATCTCTGTCACCCAGGTTGGAAAGTTAGTGGCCCAAATATAGCTCACTATAACCTCAAACTCCTTGGCTCAAGTGATCTCCTTATTCCAATCTCCTAAGTAACTAAGACTATAAGTGTGCAACATTGTGCTCAGCTAATTTTTTTTTATTTTTTGTAAAGATGGGGTCTTGCTATGTTGCCCAGTCAGACACCAGTCCTATTTACCATGGCTTCTTTATTCATGGGTTTTTAATTTTGATTCATCTTCTGGTTGACTGGTATTACCTAATATTCTTTCAATAAAGACTCCAAGTGGTATATTCCCTTAGTTTTTGAATGTGACAAATGCTTTAAACTTTAAGCTTGAAGAGTATGATAGTTGGATATAAAATTCCTTAATTATATTTTATTTCCTTCAGAAACTGACAGATATTGGACCATTCCACTCTGGTGCTGGACAGAGCTGTGAAGAGACTGAGTCTGGCCTAATATTATGTTTGTGCTTATTTTAATTTTTCAACTACTCCTAATTAGAAAAGGATTCTTTCTTTACCTCTGAAGTTCTCTAGAATGTATCTTTGTGTGGCTAGTTTTGTGTCAATCATATTCTAAGACTAGGTAAATCCTGTTTATCTGTACATTCAGGCCTTATTTCAGGAAATGGATCCACTATTATATCCTTTTATATTTTTTTCTGTTCCACCTCTGCAGCCTTATCTTTAGTACCTAGAATTGTGTTTCCAGTCATGTTGTCTATTTTTTTCATTTTTATATGGCTTTCATCTCTGCAATATTTTTATTTTCTCTTCTATTTATTTTCTGATCACTGAAAACTCTCCTCTCTTTTCAGATGCTGCTGGGTTTTTATTGGTTTTTTTTTTCACATTGAAAACTAACATTTTGTCTTTGAGCTTTTCTGAACAGAGATCAAAGTGGCCTGATTTTTCTTAAAACTGAAATTTCTGCATTTTGCTATTTAACTTTTGCTGCAGTGTATTTTGTTCATTTCCCTTCTAATTGCATTCTCATTCTCTTTTATTTTGTACCTTATGTTTGTCGGCCCCATGCTAGCTCTTCTTAAAATGTAGTTGGCTATTTATAAAGGACTAGAATGAAGAGATGAAGAAGATTATGTCAAAGCATTCGGTAACTTCTATGAGATGTGTGTCTCCTCCTCCTCCTAACAAGTCTGTTATTGCCTCTGAGACACAGTAGGCAAAGAGATAAGCAAAGAGAGTTGCTGTCCTTGAGCTCATTTTTTTCAGAAAATTGTACCTTTCAACAGTGTTTTTAAAAAATATATGGAAATGATGCCTCATAGTAAAAAGACTCTGTGGTTGGTCTGCTCATTGTATAATCGAAATGTTGATGTTCAGACTGTGCTGGTTCATCCAACTGCAAAGCACCCCCTTCTCTGCTATCTGCACCCCTCTCCTCCTCCCATAGCAATGGCCCTTTAGGAAAGAGGGTAAAAAAAAAAAAATGGGATGTGAGATGCTTTGTTCATATGTTCTTTCCTTCAGCATCATCTCACACTTCTGGTCCACTCCCACCTTTAGCTCTCATCTTTAATAAAAAGATCCTTAGAAGATCATTTCAGTTCAAAGACACTTTTGGGGAAATGATAAATTCTGCTCTGGGTTCAAGGTGGCATTCATGAGCTGAGGCTCTTCCTCAACTCCCTCATGGGCTCCACCTTACAGAGGTGTGCTTACATATGCAAGCTTTCACCTGTAGCTGACATTTTGCTTTATTATATGAAGCTTCTCTTTTTATAGTTTACATTCTTATAGTTTTTATTGGGGGACTTTAAGGGAAATGCTTTTACTGCATCATTTTTTAACCATCAGTCTTAGATAATCTTTCTTAAAACAAAAATAAATAAAACCTTAGTCCACTGGTTATAGAACTGAAGTAGGATTTGGACATAGGTAAATAACCTGGACATTACAGTGATAATCATTAAATGACAAATGGAAAAAGTGTCAATGTTTTGTTCATATGTTGTTTCCTTCAGCATCATCTCTGAGCTGATCTCTGTTTGCATCATAACCTATGATGCATGGGAATTATCAAGACAAAGGTTTTGAAAGGCAGCATAGTCAGTTTAGTCCATTTGTTAATCTCAGGAATGATGTAATAGTAAAAATCATCTTTAAAATAGCAAGTATAATTTATACTCTTGGTTTACTTTATAAATAGCAGATGGATCTTCAGTAATATTTTGGAAAGGGTCTTGGATTTTCTGCACAAAAAGCACGAGAGGGCTCAGCCACTGTTTCAGATCATTGCCATCCAACAGGAGTGTGACTTGGCCCATTACAACTTTCAGACTTGTTTATCCCATATTTTCAGGTATCTTATTCTAAAATAGATCAACTCCTTTTGTATTGAAGATCCACTGATCCAAACAACCCTTTTCAGGATAATCACAGCAGGGGTAACAGGGAACACCTGGGCAGTTCCATGTCCACCTTCAGGGTGCTGACCGCTCACTTTGATATTGTGCAGACTGGATAAGTAAGTTCCGTCTGGGACTTGATGGAAGTTTCATCCCTGTTCCACTATGCTTGGCTTTTAGGTTCTCAAATTCTTAACCTTCCACTGAGTTTACATTAATATAATGTGTACTCCAAATTTGCTTTGAGCCTCTAGCCATACACTCAAAAGATTTTCCGTCAATCACATTTTTTCACCCCTTTTTAATTATGGTTGAACACAGACATGCAGTACTTTTCACATGATGACTGATTCACTTCATATTTCAGAACTTTCTCACTGTCAAATGATTAATTCACAATGCATTATAATTCTTGCCATTGTCTCACCCCTTTCCATTTTTTAATTATCTCAACTCTGTTTGCATCATAACCTATAACTTTTACAAGAATTTTCAAAAGTGCTATTTCTGTTATGTTGCAACTGATAATACTCTTGTAACTCCCCAGAAGCTACACAAGGAGCTTACAAAATGACATTGGCTGAGGGTCAGATGGCACATTTGCTGCCAATACCATGCCTGATGGATGAGGATAGTGAACTCTCACACACAGTTTCTTGTTTAAGAGTTTGGGAAAATAGATGTTTTTGAGCTCTGAAAGGCAAGTTTGGTAATGCTGCTAAATCACCAACTAATTTAGTAATGATACTTTTCTAAGTCAGTGATCTCAATTAGAAAAATGAGCAACTATTGCCAAGTATATTCCTAAAGGTGTTAGAATATCTGGCTAATCACTCTGGGAGGCCAAAGTAGGTAGATTGCTTGCGATCAGGAGTTCAAGACCAGCCTCAGCCATAGCGAGATTCTGTCTCTACCAAAAATAGAAAAAATAGCCGGGTCTTGTGGAGGGCACCTGTAGTCCCAGATACTCAGGAGGCTGAGGCAAGAGAATCACTTGAGCCCAAGAGTCTGATATTGAGCCATGACACCACAGCACTCTACCAAGGACATCAAAGTGAGACTCTGTCTCAAAAAAAAAAAAAAAAAGAAAAAAAAATCTGGCTAAAAATGGAGACTATTGGCATTATAATAGTCCTCTTTGTATCTTAGCTGTATTTGTGACTATCATGAAATAAAATGACATTAAAATCTTCTAATTCTCTGTGTGGGCTGCAGTATGTTTTCAGCAGTCTTAAACCTAAGGCCAAAATGTTGGCTCAAAATTAATAAGACTCTGTTCATCACCACCAAAATTAATAAGAATCTGTTCATTCACAAGATCCTTAAAAATCACACAAAATGATCTCTGATAAGTTCATCACGGCAGTGGAAGATGAAACGCATATATATATTATGACTTCCATTGAGTCCTTCTAAAATACTTTCCCAGATGGAAATCTACAGTTTTTCATAGAAGGAAAAAGAAATGTGATCAACAGTATGACTGCTGTTATTCAGAACATCACTGAAATACATTTAACTAGGCATCTACTGTTTGGGGAATTCGCAGTGATTGAGTTCCAGTTCATTACTTTCAGGGCTGTGGTGCTATTGTCAGGGCCTCAAAATGGGTGAGATGGCCTAAGCCCAGGTCAGAGAGGCTACGATAGCACAAAGGCAATTATGCTGCAAGAAAAATGTTGTCCACTAATCAGCTGGCAATCAATTACTAAGAAGAGAAGATAACCCTCTCCCACTCCGGCTCTTCAGTATTAATAGTGCCATCGTGTAATGACTTTAGGCTTGCACAGGTGCATGAAAGGACAGACTCTATAGCACACTGCATCGAAGATTAATGAGTTCTGTCAATTTGCCCAGCAGACATCTGATTCTCCAGCTTTCTATAGCTGCTAGTTTTACACTTGCCTCAGGGTTTTTTCCCCCTGAAAAAATTAGCTAGTAATTTAAATACATTCAATAAGCGTACATCTTTACAGCAGGGGAAAAAAACCACCCTAATTTTGCAATGAAGTAGGAACCAGAAAGACTCTTCATCTGAATATTAACACCCCAAGTGGTTTATTATAGCAGTATTCTTTTAGTCATACTTTATTTTTAGTTGTTGCAATTAGTGATATACAGGATTCAGAAGCTATAGAAGCCCCTCAAAGAGGAATAACGTTAACCCAACATCCCTGAAATTCTCCACTTGCCTGCTGAAAAGGGAAAATCTATGAGAGCCTAAATAAATTATGGGACTGTTTTAAAGCCTCCTATAATACAAATGGCTTGACTAAGGAGACTTTTAGGTCACTGATTTTCTGGGTAAAAGCCATTGAGTCTTCCCCCACACTCCACCCTGAAGGAAAACGCAGCATTGGCTCAGAGAACCTGGTCACCCAGCCCTATAGGTTTATGTCAGAACAGGAATTGCCTATAAACTGGAATGAATATCAGGAAATTTGCTGTTACTCCAAATTGATATTTTATAACCCAACTACTGTAAAATCTCATAATCTTTAAATACACGAGGTCAGTGTACTAAATGGCAGTTTTATGATGCTACCTAAAGCCTCCGATTTGTTTCTCATGAGGACCTACATCTCCCTAGTCCAAGGTTCTCCCTCTATTGTTCTTTCAATGAGTGCAGGAATAAAAGGAGAAAAACATCGGACTCAGAAACATTATATGTTCTTTTATCTTTCTGCCTTCATTTAATGTCATAATCGCCCATCCATGAACTCTTTTCCCAGACTACATTTAGTGGATATTAGATTTTGCTAATTAATTCTTCATAGTAGTTTCTTACTATCTATTATTTCAGTGAAAGAACAAAAAATAAAGAAATAAAGAAAAAGTAAAGAGCACCCAACCCCATTATAACTTGATTTTCATATAAATGGATCTAAGCCTCCCCAAATGTTAATAGTTACATTTATCATTGACCCATAGCCATTGATCGATGCTGTTTAAACTATTATTTGCTAGAGTAAGAAACAATGGAAGAGGAAATATTTTTGATCTGGAGAAACTTTTCCTAAGAAGTTGCTAGTATCTACGCTTCCTTGGAAAGAAGTAAACAAAGTCTCATGTCTCTAAAGCTGCTAATCTCCAAAGTTAGAAATAGTTGGAAACCCACATTAGACATAAATTCTTCATACAGTAGAGCTGAGAGACACATTATTGAAGTAATGACATCATATGTGTCAGCAAGGACCCACACCACCTCACCTCCACTCTAAAAGGATATTAGCTGCTTGAATTTCATGCCTTATAATATTTTTACCTGTATTAGTATTTTTTATTCATTCAGGATTTCAAACAAGATTATTTTTCCCAAATATCTATTTCCTTTGAGTTAAGCCTTTGGCAGACCTTTCACGTAGCTCAACTATATAAGAGTCCTACCCAGAGCTGAGAGCTGTTCTGTCTGGAGGCGTATTCTTGGGAGCCCAACCCCGATGCATGAGAACCCAGGTTGCTCTTCTTGGTACCACTACAGGTGTCAAAGACAGAGCTACTTTCAATCACATTCCATCACATATTGGCACATATGCACACATATATGATGTATAGGTCTATATATGCAAATTTAATAAAATACTTAAATACCATCTGATAATTTGGGGTCAAATTTTACTGGGTACTTTAGAGACTATTTAAGACCTATTTAGATGTTCTGGCCAAGAAAGAGAATCATGTAAACTGAATCAATAGTTAAGGAAAGTAGACAATATTTTAGGTAATATTAACATTGTGGTTGAAAGGAAACCTAGGTTCATTAGTCTTTTAAAATCACTACTTCATCATTAGATATTACTGAGTAATCCTAAGAGGGATATTATTAATATTATTATTAGATGAAAAAAAAATAACTCTTAGGAGGCATATACAACCTCTAGACTCCTATAAGCCCAGAGTAGGGGGGGCAAAAGAAAACTAGATTTAATTTCAATACATTTTGATGGGGCAGATGAGAGATAAGGAAACTTAAACAGAATACAAGCAGAAGAAAAAGTCATAAAAGAACAGAATGACTTCTTATCTCTGGCCCTCACCAATCCTAGGACGTGTTTTATCCAGAGGGCTTTCCATCATCAGAGAAAGTGCTTCTCAAGTCAGAAAGGGCCTGCAGTGACAGCCAATGCCAGGTTTCTCTTCAAAGTACATCTGGCAGGTGGCTGCTTATCAGGTGAGCCTGGGGTCCACTTACACAGAAGGACCTTTCCTATAGACACTAACCCTCTCAGTTTATTTCATCCAAGAAAGAAATTTAATTAGTCAGCCATGAAATGAAGTGGTTGAAGGAAGAAAACAGAATTTCTTTGTTTCCCACACTGTGAAACCAATCACTTCTTCTGAAGCTTCTATTTAGAACTTATGCATAAGAAGATAAATCCCCAAAGCACAATCTCAAGACTGTTTGTTCCTTCTCACCAACAGAAACACCCTCATCAGATACCCCAAATATGAAACTACTTAAATTTGAAAAATGCAACTTTATATTTTAAATTCAAAGTAAAGTCTAAAAGTTTTTTTAACTACCATATTAAAATAATAAAAATCAAATAATAATAGCTAACAGAGTTTACTAAAGGCAGGTGCTATTCCGAATGCTTCACGTGTGTTAACACTTTTAATCCTCACAACAAGTCCATAAAGTAGGTACTGTTTTTACCCCCATTTTACATTCTCTGCTGAAACTAAAGTGCAGAGAAGTTTAGTATTTGCACAGGTCAAACAGCTGAGGTAAATCCAGGCAGTTTCTCTTGAGAGTCTATGCTTTTTTACCACCACATTGTAAATAGAATTTTTAAAGAATGATTCTACAGTAAAATATGAAAATCAAAGAAATAATTTCAAATTATATGAGATAATAGACACAATAATGAGCATAGTTTATAATCGAGCAATATTGGGATAGAACTATATAATCAACCTAACACATCAAAACACTCCACCTGTGAGCTTAAGACTGAGTCAATTAAATTTCCTAAATTCACCAAAGTTTGTCTTCAGAGTTCATTCTAAATGCCCATTTTCATCCCACTAATTTTTACGCCAGGACACATAATTATCCAACTTTTTTCTGGTTAGAGCATTTATGAGAACCAGCTTGGACGGCTCATCTCTTTCTTAGAGGATATGACTGCAAAACGTCCTCAGCATCCTCCAGTCCCCTGACATTGTCTTCTCTCCAGGGTTGCAGGCTTGGTGGGCTTTGAAGGAGTCCCCGGACACACTGGCAACAGTATAATTGCCTAGATGTATCATTTTAGAAGCAAGTTCAGCTACATATAATAGAAAATCAAACTTTTAGAAAGTTAATCAAATAAAGGTTGTCCTTTTCTTTTATGCAATAAAACATCAGGAATTGGACCATTCAAGGCTGGAATGTTATCAGTGCAACACAGTGCAATTGTTTCCTTTTGTCATGGGCTGTGGGCCCAATTCTCAGAATCACAGACACTGTAATGTAGGCACAGACAGAAAGAAGGGAGAAGGCGAGGTGAAAGGCACGTGCCAGCTGAGCCTGGCTCTCATCTAAGAGCCTTCCCTGGGAGTCCTACCCTAAGACTTCTGTGTGTATCTCATTGTCCCAAACTGCATCATGTTGTCAGCACCAATTGCCAAAGGAGTCTGGGAAATTTTTTTTTTAAGCCGGGCATTTTGCCACCTGGAAAAATAATTTGGATTATGATAACAATAAAAAAGGAGAGAGTAGAATTGGGTCATCAGCTCTCAGTCTGCCACCCTCACATTAGTCATGGATGGGAGAATCTTCACATTTCTGTGTCTAGCCTCTATTTAACCAATCCCACCTTTTAGAGTCTGTTGACCACAAGTCCGATATGTAAGAACACTTTTGTTTGTAAGCAAAAAAAAAAAACAATCCACACACAAAAACAAAAATCCTGAACTCAAAATACCTTACAAGTAAAAGGAAAAAAAGAAACCTAGTAAGTTTGCATTACTTCAAAGTACAGGGTATACTGGCTTAAGGCACAACTAAATCCAACAGGTTAAACAGTGTCATCACAACCCTTTTCCTCTACCTCTTCTTCCTCTTCCTCTTAGACAATGAACTTTCTCTATAGCAGAGAAAATGACTGCCAGCCATCCCTATCTTATAACCTTGGCATTCCCAGTGGAAAAAGATGATGTATAGTGTTGAGGTTCCAGAGATGAATAAGATATTAATCATCCTACATTTTAGGAGTTCACAAGTCTAACAAAAAGCTTTAATTTTCTTGATCAAATCAAACTTTATGAAATAGGTATTATACCCTCCCTCATTAGAAGTATTTTTAAACATGTATCATTCACTTGTAGTCTGTATCAGTATCCATCATTGTTATTTATTTATTTATTATTTTTTTTTATATTTGCATATACTTTAATAACAAGGTCACTTTAACTGTAAATGAATAAAGAAAGGGAGAAAAGGAGAATTTAGCACATGATCTTCCACAAGTTTAGGTTAAAATAGATATACATGAAGCTTTAAAACAGATATCATCTCGTGTTAACAGAGGCTACTGCTACCAATTTTGATGATGCACATTTTCTAAAACATTAACAAAGAGTACAAAGTTATATTAAACAACATCAAGAAAATTTTGTCCTAAAATTTTAACAAAGTCTTTTAAGAAAGTCTAAAAACCTCCTGTTTTCCCACAATGACTCTCAAAACTTTGAATTTTGTATCAGAATATCTGTTAACTTTAACATTTTACCA
>CAUYPK010065460.1:0-10309 GCA_963574355.1 Loris lydekkerianus
CCCAATGTACTCACCCCTACTATGAAACTAATTTAGGGCTTTCACATGAAAGCTATAACCCAGTTACAACCTAAGAATAGGGGGGAAGGGGGAAAGAAAGGGGAGGGAGGGGGAGGTTGGTAGAGGGAGGGAGACAGGTGGGATCACACCTGCGGTGCATCTTACAAGGATATATGTGAAACTTAGTAAATGTAGAATGTAAATGTCTTAGCACAATAACTAAAAAACGCCAGGAAGGCTATATCAACCAGTGTGATGAAAATGTGTCAAACGGTTTATGAACCTAGTGTGTGATGCCCCATGATCATATCAATGTACACGGCTATGATTTAATAAAAAACAAACAAACAAAAAAAAAAACACTTTGTCACTCTACAAGAGGACGAGTGGGACGTTCGTCACGTGCAGGGAGGATACGGCTCCCGCAATGAGGGAATCGAATCACTGGGACTGTTTTCTCCTGGATGTTGTCTTTCCTGTTTGTCATCCGAATACATCAACATTCCTGTTCTTACCTGCTGTTTTTAAAAATGGGGACTATATTATTAATAAAATAACATGCTTAATAAATAAATAATTCTGTGAGTTAGAGAAATGATATACTTCAATGATTCAGAGCAGGGGCCTGGGAGTCAGACTTTGGGTTCCAATGTCTTATCCACCCTGTGTTGATTTTGTGACCTTACAAAAATTACAGGGGGTTCTGCTATGGCTTAGTTATATTTTTTGTTTAAAGATGACACAATATAATGGTAGTACCATCTTGTAAGTAATTGTGAAGATTAAACTGTGCAAATATGTGAGAAGTGCTTAGAATGGTGCCTGCATCTAAGGGTGTTACAACTAGTATTATAAATCAGTGAAGAACAATAGACAATAGTAAACAAAGGCACTCATATATAACTTAAATTTGGAACATTAAGGAGAAAACTCTGGCAACTGAATTGATTAAACATGACATGTGAATGTTGTAAAATATTGTAGTATAGCCAAGAAAACAATTTTGTAATAATTGTAGCATTGTTTTAATAGCTAATAAAAAGTGGAAAGATTAAACAAATAAGCTTATGTATGACAGTATCGTGTTTTTCATATAACATATTTCCATGTAAACATATTATTTGGGAAAAAAAGATGAAAACACTATGTAAGCCTTATTAAATCTATCTGCTATTTATCCACATATATGAATATATATGGTTAAATATGGATCTATATATCTATGAGTGGAAGAAAGACAGCTGTATATTGATAATAATCTCTTGATACAGTGATTATAAGTAATTTTAATTTTTTATTCTTCCAATTGTCTTCCACAAGTTCTCAGTACTTTTCTAGTCTTAACAGTGACATAAATAAAATAAAACAATCAATCCAGTCAGCATATAGGTCACAAAATTTATAATCTATACAGCCACATCGTCTTGCTTTCTACACTTTTGAGCGAAGCCACTGAAGGAGTTCTGCGTTTCGGCATTCCTACATTTCTGGAGTAGGTGGTACCAGGCCTTCTGGATTTTGTGAAATTTGATATACTTGTTCCCGATGGCCATCAGCTTTTAGTCATTTAGCTTATAATTTAACGAATGAGCCTTACGATAGCAGCAGAGACGGATTTTTCAGAGTAACATATATCCTGGGATTTAATGCAACTTTTTTTTTTTTTTGTTACACAAAATGTATGTAGACTGAAGCTTACTTGTGGAGTTACATGTCTAAAAGTCTGAGCTTCAGACTAACTTGATTTTGTTTTCTGAAGGAATGATGCATTTTGAACCTATGTTCAAATCATTTGCAGGCATATAAGCATTAGCATATAAAAGAAGAATTTCAGGAAAGGCCATGGCTGATGTCAGTATCTATCACTATTTTGTTCACTCTTTATCTCAGAATTTACCTTCTTGAATTTAACTTCTCCTCTGTTTATTTTGCTCAGGCAAAACCTGAGCCTCAAGAGATGTCTGCCAATTAGCTCTGTAATTCTGCACAGAACCATTCTAGCCACTGGGTCTCTGTTGTTTTTTCATCTGTGACAAAAGGGACTCTTTGGAGCCCTAAGCCTGTGACTCAGGCTGCCTCTTTTAATGGGCTGTGGATGTCAGGCTGGTCATTTAAAAGATTTCAGTTGTGTTTTGTGTTATTTCATTAGAATTTGGTAGAAACCTGGTAGCAGAAACATTGTGGCTGAATGGCAGGTGGGCTCCACCCTTGACTGCAGTTCTTAATGGGGCTCTTCAGAAACCACTGTCAGCCTCAAAGTAGCATTTACTTTAACACTCTTATTTGGTTCTGGGCCAATTGCTTTGCAAAGTAGAGTAGATCTGATCCCAGCTGTGTATTATTTGCAGTCTAATACAGGTGATAAAGACCTGCCCAGGGATATTAAGGATGCAAATTAAACAAATACTTGCATTATTAAATCAGGTCAGTTACAGAAATAGGCTGGGAATTCACTGGTGCCGAGCACTTTTGTGGCCTCCCTGTTGCTGATATCAACATGTGTCGGAGAAGGGTCTGAACAGCAGTAAAGCTAGTGGAGAAGGAGGAATTTAGCATTTGGCTTTCTTCCTTCTTTCTCTCGAATAAGATTCGGTAAATGGTTGAGGTTAGGAAGGTCTTTCCTCTCCCGGGATCCTCCCTGGCTTGGGATGCTTTCCAGTAGGGTAACAGAAGGCAGAGCCTGGGACCCACCTTCCCATCAGCCTGGAGCTGCCCCTTGGAAAGAGAAGAGCATCTGCAGACTGCAAGTTGGCCTGGTAAGTCAAGTTTATGAGGAATCTTCTACATGACCCCAGTGGGTAGGGCATGGGACCCACCCGTGAGCGAGGGCACAGAGTGAGTGAATGGGGCACTTCCCAGAGGAGAGAAGGGAGAGGGGTTTGATACTGAAAGGTGACAGTCGGAGAGTTCTCTCCTTTCAGATGGCTTATGAGCTCTCCAAGTTTTGAATAACTTTCAATTTAAGCACAACTCTAGAATTAATGACGAAGGCATAATTTAAAGAGACACTGCAGTTGTTTTAAATAGGAATATAAAGTCAATGTGATTTCTAAAATAGATTGTCTTGATAATCACTCTAAAACAGATTTTCATCAACCATCATTTCCAGCATCTGTTTGAAAATAAAGTTGGTAAAATTGGCCATATTCTGGTAATGTGACAGTTGATAAAATGAATAAAAAAAAATCTGACCAGATAAAAGAATTGAAATTAAAAATGAAAAAAAAAAGTCAGGCAAAATATTAAGCCTTGTGTCATCTTTCTAGATTAATACACTTTTAGCAAGCATCCTTGGTTTCATAATCTAAGCATTTGCTCTCTATTAGAAAAGTGTCCATCACATACACATACTAAGTTAGTCAGAGTCACATTCTCCTATTATTAATGGCAACACTAACACCTCACAGAACTTACTTCTTTGCATCATTTACTGTTATTAGCTTTAAAAGGCAATGTTAGTAACTAAACACATCACTCACATGTTTCTGGTTGCTTATATAAGATATTACTTGGATAAAAAAATTATCTAAAAACATTAAGGCCCAAACATCCATCTCTTTGTAGTTTGTTTATGTTTCAGAAAGAGACAATCTATGCCATGACAGTTAGGTGGTTTTTTTAGATTACTTGAATAATGCACAAACGGCTTTAAAACTCTACTTAAAAGGAAAAGGAATTCTTTGAACTGTCAGTGAGCAAACAATCTTTTCAGAGCTGTAGAATTTCTATTTGATGGCCTGTGTCAAATGCAATAAACATTAAGAAAGTTTCCATACTCTAAATATGTCAGTACTTTCTAGAAGATTGTAATAGCTCTTTGCTGAAGTGCTTTTGATTTTAGCAATGATGAGCTAATAGTATATGCACATTAATTTACAAGTGAGGCAGACAGAAATTTCTAGAAATCTCGAGTTAGTATTATTCAGTAGTTAAGATAAAGGCACTATTATCGAGACCTTATCTTTGTAAGGGTGCTCACTTATATTAGCCCTAACAATTCTCAGGATAATCTTGAATGTTCATGTTGCTAACAGTAAAAGTAAGTCCCAGACTGAGTAGTTTGCTGAAAACCATTTCATGGGGTCTGACTCTAATTTGTCAAGCAATCTCATGATGCTTCTTAAACTTAGTGTATTTCCCTTGATCTTTACACCATGGTAACATGGTAGCTCCGGAAGTACGCGTGATACATGCTTTCCTTTGTTTGCTCTTTGGTGTTTTTACTCTTAAATTGAATTTAAGATTATGTTGCTCTTATTATCACATTGCTGAGACCAATCCGTGATCTTGTTCTGTCTTGCATCTTATATTTTATTTGAAATAGTTCTCTCTTTCTGCTACTCTTGGGAAGATTCAGAAGGGAATTAAATTGGAGCCAGAGAAGTCCACTGGACTAAGCAGAAGTGAGAACAGGGGAGAAACATTTCTCTGGAGGCCCAGAATCCTTTGGACTCACCCCACTCATGTGACAGCATGTGATAAGTACCTGAGGTCTAAGAGTTCACTAGGCACAGAAGTCTGAGCTGTATATTCTCTGTCTAGTGTTCTTTGTAGGGTTCCATAGAAGCTGCTGGGATAATTGGCAAGCTATTTCCCAATGGAATGTCTTTATGTCTGAAAACTTAGCTTATTACTTTCAGATTCATGCTTACTTTCTTTTCTTTTCAAATATTTCAAGAGGTATTATTAATGTAAGTATTAGGAGAGGAATCCCTCCAATTTTAAATGCAAATTTTCAGAGGTTGTGGAAACAAAGAAAAAATGTTATAGTCTCTTGTCCAGACATCATGATTTAAATTCTTCATTAGACAGTATTTTTTGCATAATTTCTAATTTATAAAAGTAGCACATACGAACCCTTTGCAAGTTTAGAGTGGCAAGAGAGAGATGTTGTCTGACGTGGCAGATATGTCGCCTCTGCAGGACATTAGGGGTTGAGCCGTGGAGAAAAAGAGTTAATCTCTGTCATTTGATATGAAGATGGAAGCACTCAGGAGAAAATGCTTCAAATACATACCAAGATTTGTCCTAAGCAAAACATAATCTTGATGTGCTCATAGAAAATCAACATACATTTAATTAGTGTGGGTTTTATAGATATTTATGAGTTGAATGCTATCACCACTATTTAAATAATTTATTAAATAATGATGAGTAAAAACAAAACAACAACTCTATACTGGGTACAAGGTATATAGACCTGGTTCCTGTATTCCATAAACAAAAATGAAAGACAGATTCTTGGGCCATGGGCTTCTATTAGGGGGTGAGAGAGAAAGAGCATGACGTGAGATGTGTTCAGTCTTGTTTGAGATGTTTTTATATAAGCAAGCTACATTCTTGAAAAAACATGTATTAGACATACATTAATCAGAATTTCTGAGCAGCATCAGAAAATTGGCATTTGATTCTGATTGATCACCTACATTTTGTAGAACATAGCCAAACAACCAAACAAACAGCATCCTTGCTCACATGAAACTGGTGTGTATTGGGGGTAAAAATAGCTAATAAAATTCCAGATTCATTTGTAAAAACTTGATAGTTTGTGCAAGTTTGCCACAGAGACATGCAGCATTTCTGTCAGTCTTAAACAGATCAAAATCCTTCTCACTCTCAGAGGTATAGGTGCCCAGAGATGGGATTCAGTGCATTACCAAAGTGTATATTTAGAACTGTTACTGCACCAAATATCCACAAGAAAGCTGGAAGAGAAAGCATGATAAGGGGACTGCAGAACGGGCTGGGGCCGTGTGTGGCCGTGTGTGGACAGGCACAGGCAGAGAGCAGCAGCGCCAGCATGTCTGCTGCTGAGCGTTCACCACGCCATGTGCTAGATGTTTTTCAGAGTGTCTGCTGCTCTTGGAAAACCCCTGAGCAAAGTACAGTTTTCACCATTTCTAGGAGAAAAATGAAGCCTGAGAAACTGGGTAATATGTTCAATGTCACATGGTTGAGACGTGGCAGTAACTGGCATTGGATCCAAGTCACCAAATCACACTTTTTTTTTTTTTTTTGAGACAGGAATTCACTCTGTGCCCTGGGTTGAGAGCTGTGGTGTCATACCTCACAGCAACCTTAAACTGTTGGGGTCGACAGATCCTCTTGCTCAGCCTCTCAGTAGCTGGAATTATAGGTGCCTGCCACAATGCCCAGCTAATTTTTTTATTTTTAGTAGAGACAGGGTCTCACTCTTGCTCAGGCTGATCTCAAACTCCTGAGCTCTGGCAATCCACCAGCCTTGGCCTCCCAGTGTGCTAGGATTACAGGTGTGAGCCACTGTTCCCAGCGCATACTGCTTTTTAAATGGATTTGACATCATGCCCTCCTGACTGGATCAATAGAGTTATTAGGAATAAATGGAAACACCAAAGGGAAGAAAAAAATGCAGAGAAAGAACACTTAGTTGAAAGAAGTGTTAAAACTAGACCTGTAGAAAAATAAAGGCAAATTGAAGATTTTTAAGATGACAGAAGCATTCACTATGCTTTGGGAATACAGCTTGATCCTAAAAAATAAAATCACTATTTTCTGCTTATAAAATTTCAGGTGTTCTAAATAAGTAACACAACATTTCTGTTACTAAAATTAAGTATATGAATGTAACTATTTTTTACCTCCTTCTTCTTCAGATCACAAAATTGCTTGTTACCTTTCAGCAAGCATGAAATTTATTTTTATCATGTGGCATAAATAAATGCCTTTAGTCTTTAGGCAGTAGGCCATTCTCAATCTCAGGAAAAGCAAACATCTGAACAGGTGGCGAGTCTGCAGATTTCCTCCTGGTGAAGGCTGTGCACAGGAAAGGAAATTACATGTTGTGGCTTAATCCTGGTCTCACGCTGCTATTTCTTTTTGTCATGAATTCTATTTCCTATAAACACCATTAGTTGATGGATCAGTGGTTTGCTATTATTAACTAGGTTAGTTATATTTTTTAGTTTCCCTGTCCAAACGTTACTCAGCACGAGTTTGAACCACACCATATGTCTAGTATTGCTACATTTTGCCAAAGTAATGCAAGGCAGCAAAGTCCTTCCCTTCAGCTGCCTTTTTCACCGGGACAGACATTGAATTTTATTCGTCTCATGACAGGCCTAGGATATGATTTCAACAATGACAACCTAACCTGCTATATTTAAAAAATCTTTTTTGATCTCATGAAATGCAATTTTTAAATTAAATCAAAATACATTTGAAAGTAGGTTTAAAAATCTAACTGATGAATCTCTCTGGTTGTTATAAAATGAGATGCATGTAGTATAATGGTTAAGAGATTGAGTCCCTTATCAGTATGTGACATAAATCAAAGTCTAGCTCTACATATCACTCAGTATCTTGAGACTGTGGGCTAGTTATTTATTATCTCTGTGCCTCAGTTTTCCCTACTGTAAAAGTGAGATGTTGACCATGACTCTTTCTTCCTACTGCATATTTTCATGTGTGTATGTGTTTGTGTGGAGAGTAAATGGATTAACACAGGTGAACCATTTAGAACAGAAATTGTGTGCAGTCATCATTCCGTGAATGATAGCTATTATGTATTACTGCTTCCAGTATTGCTACTAGGTACTTTCGGAAGGATATCTATGTTCACGTACTTTGTGCCAACAAACACTAAGCTTATAATGGTGAAAAAATCATAGACAAGGTCCCTGCTATCTTACAGCTTACGCACTGCAGTGGGAGACAAATAATAAATAAGAAGTTATAAGCAACCCCCTCCCCATCAAATAGTCAAACAACACGAAATGCAAGAATTAACACAGAATGGTATGATTAAATTGTGAAGGAGTGCTTCCGACTGAGTGCAGGATGGTTTCTTTGAGTCCTCTTGCTACTGTGGCTGGAGCCATGAGCACACTCAGGCTTCGGAAGAGGCTTGCTGGCTGTTGTCGCTGTGGCAAAGAGAAGGTCTGGTGGGACCCCAAGAAAACAAAGGAAATCGCCACTGCCAGCTCCCATCAGCAGGAAATCGCCACTGCCAGCTCCCATCACCAGATCCGGAAGCTGATCAAAGATGGGCTGATTATCTGCAAGCCCGTGAATGTCCATTCCCGAGCTTGATGCTGGAAAAGCACATTGGCCTGCTGGAAAAGCACATTGGCCTGCTGGAAGGGCAGGCACAGGGCAGAGCTCAGAGAAAGGGAACAGCCCCTGCGGGGATGGCCGAGAGGGTAACCCGGGGAGGAGGAGGGGGATTTCTGCCTCGCTGCTGAGAAGATACCGGGAATCCAAGAGGATTGACCGCCACATGCATCACTGCCAGTACCTGAAGGTGAAGGGGACTGTGGGCAAAAACAAGCGGATTCTCGTAGACCACGTGCACAAGCTGAAGGCAGACGAGGCCCGCCAGCTGCTCCCTGCTGAGCAGACTGACGAGCAGATGCACCGAGGCCGGGCGGCCGGGACCACGGAAGGAAGCGCGCATGCGCGGGAAGAGCGCCCCCGCGCGGAGCGGCCGTTCGGCCAGAGAGAGAAGCAGACCGCCCGGTGGCCTCCGTGGTGACAACCCTTCAAATGCGAAGAGCCTTTATCTGCTTGCAAAAATAAATAAATAAAAACTAAAAATTAAACTCAAAACTTCAGGGATAGAAATCAAATCAAAAGATAATCTGAGGGAGGAGAGTGAATGGGCAGGGAAGAGTCACGAAACCATTGGGCATTAAAGTATGGAGTCGGCTTCGCTGGCCGTGCGACCCGCGCCCTTGCAGGAGGGACGGGTCTCGGGAAGGTCTCCGGAAGATTCTCCGGCCCTGCGTGGACAGCAGACTCGGGGTGGGAGCAAATGAGCAGCAGACCGGTCGGGAGACCGAGAGGTGGACCAGGTGAGAGACGACGGTGGTCTGGTCTGGCCGTGGTGCAAAGAAGACGAAAGACTCGGGTTAAAGGTTTGGAGATATGTCTGTGCTCTGCTCCGTCTGACCACCTGCAGAGGGACACCCCTAGTGCCAGATGACAGCGAGGACAGTTCACAACGTACCAGCTGGATCCGCCCAGACGCTGTGCTGGGTATTGGGCATTTAAACTTACAGTCTCTTTGAGCAAATGGACTTATTTAAAGTGGTAAGATACAACATGATAATGACTTTACTGAGTACCAAGAGATGGAACAGTACTTACAAGAACTTTGGGACTTTCCAAAAGAATTCACTGAAGAAATAATGTTTGATTTCAGCTTCGAATGACAGGTTGGAGTTTGGCATGTTGAGTAATGGGCTGAAGTGCACTCTGTGAAGAAAATGGAAGAGCATGACTCGAATTACAAGCACTCATAGAGAATTTAGGGAACATTACTTCAACGGGTGTGACTGGAATACAGCAAATGGATGAGACTGAGAATTATGAAGGAAGGGTGAGTGTGATGGGGCTTTCATTCCCAAGAAAGAGAGTACTGGGCTACTGGCAAACAAATACAAGATACAACAATTTCAAACATTTGAATTCAGAATTCAAGTTGAAGAAAAACCTCACCAGACACTCAATTAACCAAAAACAACATATCTTAATTTTAATTCTGATAAGGATTTACCACAAAACTAACGCTGATTGACTGAATCACTCCTCTATAAGAACAAGAGAAAACCAATAATCTCTCTGTAGGGCTTGAGGAGTAACCAGCTAATATGAGCACAGAAATTGTGTACTTTATGAAATCAGGTTAACTGCTTACTGTATAAAAGTGTATTCATTCATTTCTTTTAGCAACTAGCATAAGCATGAGGGTAACACTTTATTCAGTGGAAACAACACTACTACTCACATTAATCAAATTTATCTAACACTGCAATTATGAAAGCACTTTACACAAAATATGTGCACAAATATAAGTTGCTACGAAAATGACAAAAGACTAATATTTGCTCTACATGAATTCACAATAATTGATAAGAAAAACATCAATACACATATCGAAAAACAAGCAAAGAGCTTGAACAGACAATTCAGAAGAAAGAAGAAATGGCTAAAACATGATATAATGCAATATATATAGATATAGTATATACACTATATATATTTATGTTCACTTTTAGTTAAAGGTGTATAAATTAAATGTGACTTATATTGTTTATCTAATTGACTTCTTAGCAAGCAATTTCACAATATGTATAAAAATCCTTAAAAAGTTTATAGCTTTCATGTGAAAGCCCTAAACTAGTTTCATAGTAGGGGTGAGTACATTGGGTACGTTTTCTTCCATTCTTGAGATACTTTACTAAGAAGAATATTTTCCAGTTCCATCCATGTAAACATAAAAGAGGTAAAGTCTCCGTCTTTCTTTAAGGCTGCATAATGTTCCATGGTTCTT
>CAUYPK010065461.1:0-35319 GCA_963574355.1 Loris lydekkerianus
TCTTGCCTCTACCTCCCAAGTAGCTGGGACTACAGGTGCCCACCACAACATTTTTTGTTGTTGGTTTTGTTGTTATTGTTGTCATTGTTGTTTAGCAGGCCCTGGCTGAATTCGAGCCCACCAACCGTGGTGCATGTGGCCGGCACCCTAACCACTGAGCTATGGGCACCAAGCAGGATTTAATTTTTTTAATGTATCCAACTAATGGGTAACAGTAAGTAAACAATACACAACACTTTATTGCTGTCATTACATATATTCCCAGTAGAAAGCTTACAAAGACAACCTGTCAAATATAAGTGCAATAACTTTTTGGAAGATAAACGGTATAAAAATATATGAATGGAAACAACAAAGAATTAAAAAAATGGGGGCAAGGGTATAGAGTTAAAGGGTACTGTTAGATTTTACTGTCATTCTTGAAGTTATTCTGCCTTTTGAACAGGCCAAATAGTGAGTGGACTGGGATGTAATGAGAATCCTTCTTCCTGCATCTATCAGACCCTTGATGAAGAAGTCACTCTCTGCACTCCCTCCAGCAATGAGGTGCTGTTTGAGTTGCTATATTCCCAGGTAGGAGCAGTTCCGGTGCTTCCCACTTGGCCTTTCCACTATATGAGCCCTCTTTGTGCAGATCAGGGAGCCAATGTGGGGATTCTGCCATCCACTGATTATATCTATTTTTGTTTTGCTTTCTAGAACTGGTGAACAACCACTGGATGGGTGTGAAGACACACTGAGTGTACTATGAGGTAGACATTAGCTTAAATTTCATTGATCACATGGCCTCCAAAAGCCCCTTGTGTGTCTGGTGGACCACTGCAATAGACAGAAATGGGGTAAAGCCAAAAGAAAGATTAACAGTAAAAATTTGGCAGGGTACTGGCATGCCTCCTCAAGGGGGCCTCAGCTTTCCATTATTCTAGGGGTTCTGGGTCTAAAAATTGGCTCAACTCTGGAAATTAATTGAGGGGCTATATCTCTGTGTGTATATCATTTATATTAAATGATTGCCCCCATTTTCTAGAACTTTTCTGCTTATGCTGATCAAGTAAGAATTTAGGGACTAGAGATCCCTGCCCATGGGGTGAAAAAGCTACTCCCATGGAGAGTGGAAAGTCCTCTTCTACTGACAAAAACTGAAAAACAAACTATATATATATCAGAATTTAGGAACTCAATGGTCCCCCCTTCATCAGGGTCTTTTAAACTTCTGCATACTAACTTTCAGGATTCTATTCCTTCCAAAACAATGTCTTCACTTTAACAGCAGAAACCATGTGAGGCTGGGAGTCCAACTTATATAGTAATTCATCCAGTCACAGAAGAAGAAAGTTCATACATTTATTTTTTTCATTTTTCCAGTAACATTAGGAGTAGCTGGTCTATCTCATTATATTTGTTAGTTTACAAACATTTTCACAAGTATATATGCACAGTCTTCGATATTTTTAGTTCTAAGTGGTTGATCAGTGGTTATGCACTGGTGATATTTCTCCTTATCTCTGTGAGTGAGTTACTTTCTAGTGGGAAGAGAGTTATTAGTATCATTAAATTTAATTGGATTAAAAAGCCAATTTCAGAAGCCACAGAATTAATTCACAAAACTCATCCATAAAAAACGTTGTTCCTCTAGACTGCATTCTCGGTACCAAACCTACATTATTCAAGGCTTCTACAGAGAAACAGAGCCAACAGGGCACACACAAATACACATACATGAAGAAATTTGTTAGTAAGAAATCGGTTCCAGTCTAAAAGCTAGGAAGGATAGTGAAGACCTAAGAATAGTCTATGTTCCAGTCTGAGTTCAAAGTCCAGAAAAAAACTGAAGTCCCACCTCTGAGCAGTTAGGTAAGAGGAGTTCCCTCTCACTCCATCTTCCACTCAGTTCCCTCCAGGTTATAATTGATTCAATGGGGCTCACACACATTAGGGCAGACAATCTGCTTTACTCAGTCTACTGACTCAAATATTAATCTCAAACAAAACCATTCCCACAGACACACTCAGAATAATGTGTTGCCAAATAGCTGGGCATCATGTAGCCCAGTCAAACTATTGCATAAAATTAACCATCCCACCTTGGCCTCAGAAATGGATGTGCTTGTAGCTTGGCTTTAGAAATAGACGTGCTTCTAAACTGCTAATATTCAGTGAGGGTCAGATTTGCTGCAGAGTTAATCTATAATTTGGGGAAGCAATACCATAGGTTGCAGTATATACTAGATTAATAAATTAGAGAAGAGATCATCTCTTTCTCCATTTTATTCTGAATATAATATGCAAAATACAGCTAAAAATTCCCCTTCGTTTTTAACACAGGAAACACTGGATGTGAACCCACATCATGTTTCTTGAAAAATCTAGTGCCACAATTTTTGAGATTCTGATCTTGATGTTACCTCTACTGCCTTATGGGCATCACCCTCTATTTGGTAATCTACAAACAGATGGCCAGGGTATCTGGGTCTGCTCTCTAGTTCCCTTGCTTATTTATTTGACAGGATACTTCTGAGGTAGCAAATTTTAACTGAAGACGTTTTCATTCACAAGTTCCAGTGATGATGACAGCTTTGGTTGTATCTATAATTCCTTGATTCCAATTGACTTGCGACCCTAATCTTATTTCATCTAATTGTGAAGTGTTAAGTCTGTGACAATCTGTAAAATGTCAGGATCTCTTGTTGCCTTTCAGAGTGTGCCTTTCCACAGCGCTATTATGCTGTCAATACGAAGGTCTTGAGGGTTGGTTAAAAAATGTTTTGAAGTTTATCCACCTTTTCAGTTGAATGCATATGGCCGAATAGTTCTTCAGTATTAGAGCACTGTTTTCTTGATCAATATGAAGTTATTCTCATATGAGTCACTATTTATTTATAGATAAATGGTAACACAAAAATTTTTATCATAATTTTAATGGGAATAAATTATCCCCCTTAAATTTGGAGTAGCTCCATGGTAGCATGCAATAATGATAAATAAATTCAAAGCCAAAAACAGTTTAAAGTTAACATTTTATAATTTATATCTGACAGAATTCAGAATACACATAATTTCAGAGCACTTGTGAAGAATTATAAAGAAGTAATTTGATAATACAGATTACAAAGGTTTGAAATGCACATAATTTATTCCAGGAATTCTATTATTTTTTACCCTCATGAAACATCAGAAATTTGAACAAATTATATGTACAGAGATAATCATCTCACCATTATATATAAAGACAGAATTGGAAAATAATTATAATTATAAGATTTTTAAATAAAATTTGGCATTTTATTGTGATGAATATTATAAGCCAGTTACATACTATTTCTAAAACATTAGCAACTGAAATAGTATATATATATATATATAATTTGTGTATATATGTGTATATATATATTTGCAACTATGTATGTGTGTTTGAGTTTGCAAGGAAACATAACAAAATATCAACAAAATATCTTTGATAGTACAATTACAGGCTCCTTTTCTTTTCTTTCGTTTTTCTTGAATTTTCCCAGTTTTCTACAATGTAATTAGAGAAAATTTATAGTGATTTTAGAAAACAAAGCATGAAAATGTGTTAGTTGGTCATTCTGCACTATTATAAGTAAATAAAGGATTTCCAGTCTCATTGACAGGTAGATAGATGTACTTTGGAAGATCCCCTGAGTTTTACTTACTTACAGACAAGTCTTATTATGATATTCTGACAAACTATAAAGATATCTTCTCTTCTGTTATTTTTAGGAATTTAAAAATGGAAAGAGTAAATATTTATCACTTTGAAGGTCCCATGATAATTAAGCAATACTCCTAGTGATTGAATCAACCTACTCCTTATATATTTTCTGAATTTGAATGGCACCTGTACCAGAATAACAAAAAAGAAAATAAACAAACACACACCATTGATTGAATCAATAAAAAGCACACAGAGGAAATTACTGTTCTCCATTAAGTACATTAATACGATGACATAAGCAGGTTTGATAACAATTTATATAAAGATTTAAATTTTATAAAACATCTAACAACTGAAGACACTTTAATGACAAATTTATTCTAGTCGTATCTGCTTCAAGGAAATTTTGCTCTTTGTAAAATACCTATACATGCTTAGAAATGTTTATTGACATCACATATTTATTTTTTCACAGGGCAATTCATTTAGCCTTTGTGTGTAAAATATGGAAGTACTGCATTTCTATTACTTGTATTACTTAATTGTTTCTAGGGTTCTGTTGTGTCCATGTCTTGTTTTAACCTAATTATTGTTTGTCAGATTTTCACTTCAGTGAATTCCTCATGGAACCAGAAAGCCTAAGTAACACCAGAACACCACACTGATGCTGGAGAAGTCCTAAGTCTGTATTCCTCAGGAAACCTATAAAAGTACCCAGGAAAAGTGGCGAACCAGTTCTCCCAGCATCATTTGTTCAATAAGGATTCTTTTCTATGTGCATGTTTTTGTTAGGCTTATCAAAGTTGAAATGACCATGTATAGCTGGGTCTAGATTCTTTATTCTATTCCATAGATCTATGTCTCTATTTTTTGTGCCAATACCTTCTATTCCATAGATCTATGTCTCTATTTTTTGTGCCAATACCATGCTGTTTTGGTCCCTATAGATTTGTAGTATAACCTGAAGTCTGGTAATGTGATGCCTCCAGATTTGTTTTTATTTCTAAGAATTGCATTGGCTATTCAGGTTTTTTTTTTTGGTTCCATATGAAACGAAGTACTACTTTTTCAGGTTCTTTAAAGTATGACATTGGTGCTTTGATCAGGATTGCATTAAATCTGTAGATTGATTTAGATAGTACGGACATTTTAATAATGTTGATCCTTCCCAACAACAAGCACAGTGTATCTTCCATTTGTTAACATCTTCTTCTATTTATTTGTTCTGAGTTTTATAGTTCTCTTTATAGAGATTTTCCACATCCTTTGTTTGATATATTCCCAGGTATTTCATCTTCATTGGCACTACTGCAAAAGGAATAGAGATTAGCTCCAGAATGTTCAATAAACGTATCTAAGCATGTTTATTGCAGCCCAATTCACAATAGGCAAATTGTAGAAGCAGCCTAAATGTCCATCAACGCATGAATGGATAAAGAAATTGTGGTGTATGTACACCATGGAATACTATTCAGCCATAAAA
The DNA here is from genome assembly GCA_963574355.1 of Loris lydekkerianus. Taxonomy (NCBI): domain Eukaryota; kingdom Metazoa; phylum Chordata; class Mammalia; order Primates; family Lorisidae; genus Loris; species Loris lydekkerianus. Next base: position 5,160 of record CAUYPK010065461.1, read on the forward strand.
AGATGGAGACTTTACACTTTTTATGTTTACCTGGATGGAATTGAAACATATTTTTCTTAGTAAAGTATCTCAAGAATGGGGAAAAAAAAAGTATTTAATGTATTAAGTACTAATGTGAAACCAATATATAGACACACACTCATAAGAATGGTAAAACACAAATGTAGTCTAGTGGGGGGAGGGGTCAGGGGTAGAGGAGGGAATTTAGTGGGATGTCACCTAATGTGCTCAGTGCCAGGGTGTTCGGCAGCCCCCTGGGTGAGGGGCTTTCCTACAACTTGAAGTGAGAACAATGTTAACTAAAAGTTGTAACTTCATATCAATTAGAAACAAAAAAAGAAATAAAAAACTTCTAAGTAGGTGGGACTCATCATTTTTATGCACCTTGTTTTTAACAAAAGAAATCAAATAGTCAAAAATGTTTTAATAAAAAAAAATCCAGAACAAAATAAACCAATGCTTCAATCTCATTTTTATCTTTTAGACATATTTGATACTAGCTCTTGGTAATTAAATTGGTAAAGGGAAAAAGCCTAAAAGTATTATTAAAGTAAAATAAACTGTGCTTCACTTGACAGTTTAACCAAAAATAGTCAAACTTCTGCTAGTTGAAGACGATTTTCTAGTCTGAACACCACGTAAACTAAAGTCTGATTTAAAGCTGTAGTTTGTCCCAATAATTGTGAGTTTACCTTGGTTCATTAGTCAACAGAATTTCAGTGTCATTGACACTATCAAGAAGAATATCGACACAGAACGATTCACCAGATTAACAGAAAATATTCGATTTTTCTGATAAACTATTTTTTTCTGATACAGACTTCTGAAGTTTCTAAATTATTTAATTGATGTGATGTATAGTCTAAATCAGAGGTCCTCAAACTTTTTAAACAGAGGGCCAGTTTATGGTCCCTCAGACCATTGGAGGGCCGGACTATAGCTTAAAAAAAAACTATGAACAAATTCCTATGTACACTGCACATATCTTATTTTGAAGTAAAAAAGCAAAACGGGAACAAACATAATCACACTGATCATGTGGCCTGTGGGCCATAGTTTGAGGACCCCTGGTCTAAATCAATCCAATGTAATGAATACAAAATCAATACGTTAAATATGTTATGAGATTATTGTCAGTTGAGGTGGATCAGACCTGGGGTAAAACCTGCCTGCTAAGGGACATGGAGGCTGCTCGGTGGCCTTCATTTTCCAGATCGTGCTCACACTATTCCAGACAATGGATGACTTTGTCTTCCACCCTGTTTATCAGATACTGTTGCAGAATTAGCAAAAGAGGTTTGCTGCAGCAGGATGGCCTTGTGTCAAAATCATATGATGATGCATACTGGTCTCATGTGCATTATAAATATTCTCTTTGATCTATCTGTGTGCTTATAACATTAATATGCCCACAATTATTTAGAACAAAATACTGGTACTGCATTCATCTATTTCAAAGAGCTTAACCTTCCTAACTATCATCAGAGGGACGAGGAACCCAATGGGTGCTACCAGTGGATACTATCGTGCTGCTAAGAAGTGGGTGGGCTGTGAAAGGTTGGCACTATGTGGGGTGATGGAGGTGAGGGCGACACTAGACAGCATAGATCAGCTGATAAAAAATGGCAGCCATTTTGTGGCAAGTTGCCACATACAGAGATAGGTGGAGGTCCTGAGAGGACAGATGAACAGGTGAACAGGGCAAGATCCTGGTGAGAAGCCACAATGGGACAAGGGCAGACAGCAGCCTTATCACATCTAAACTGCATTCGTCACCATGCACTGAACATTTCTGATTGGAAAGCAAAGTAAACTGAGAATTTATAACGTTGAATATTTCAGGAAAAAGAAATAGTTGCTATTAAAAGCAGTGTTGACTCTAACCTTAAAGAAAGCATCTAAGTTGAATACAGGTAGTATGTTTGGGAGGTAGGGAATCTCAGAAAGCACAAGTTACAGGGAAAGGGATAATAAAAGTAACTTCTGTGGAGAAATGGAATTCAATCCATGTGCGAACCCTCAAAAGAATCTCGTGGTCCCTTTTAAAATTGTCCTTCACTGACACAGTATTTTCTATGATTTTCTTGATTCCTTTCTGATGATTGCACGTGATAGGGATGAATCCCTGGTATAGGTAGGTTGCTGTGCCCTTGACTCAGCAAATTCTTATGGTGCTAAAGTCCTCACGAAAATGGTGGGTATAAAAGGAACAGTATGGAAATTAAATAAACATGTCCTAGAATGTTTAACTCACCCATCATTTCCAAGTTAATAAAGTAGGACAACTAGCTTTTAGTCCTGAAAGAACTGGTTGCAAATCCAAACTGCTTTGAGAGGAACTGTGTAACCCCAAAAAACATGTTAAATATTTGCACCATTATTTCTTAATAAATAAAGTAGAACAATGTAAAATTAATCTACAGCTTTGTTCAAATTAAGAAGATGGACAAATGATCAACACATACGAAATAAGTTCTCATCATCTCTAATCATCAGAGAAATTCAAATCAAAACCATCTTGAGATATCACCTAACACCAATAAAAATTCAAATCAAAACCATCTTGAGATATCACCTAACACCAATAAAAATAGCCCATATCACAAGGTCCCAAAGCTGCAGATGCTGGCGTGAGTGCAGAGAGAGGGGTCCACTGATGCACTGTTCGTAGGACTGCAAACACGTTCAGCCTTTTTGGAAAGAAGTAAGGAAAATCCTCAAAGATCCAAAGCAACTAAAAGTAGACCTCCCATTTGACCCCAAAATCCCATTACTAGGTATGTACCCAGAAGAAAAAAAATCAGTTTACAATAAGGACATTTGCAGTTGAATATTTATAGCAGCTCAGTTCATAGTCACAATGATATAGAAACAACTCAGATGACTATCAACCCATGAATGGATTAATAAACTGTGGCATATGTATAACATGGAGTACTCTTCAGCCGTAAAAAACATGGAGATATTACATCTTTTGTATTTCCCTGGATGGATTTGGAGAACATTCTATTAAGTCAAGTATCTCAAGAATGAAAAAGAAAGTATCCCATGTACTCAGTACTAACTTGAAAACAGTAGACCAAAAACTATAGGCCCACATGAAGGAAAAACACAATGAAATTCAAGAAGCGGGGGGAGGGAGCTTGATTAATTCCCACCTATTGAGTACAATGTAGGGGCATATGGCACAATTCCCAGAAGAAGGACTCAATCACAACTCAGGCTTTGGACTTTACCTTATAAATGTAAATAATGTAATCTAATCGTATGACCCTCATATTAACTCATTATATATATTATATATATATAATATATATTATATACATAATATATATTATATATATATAATATATATATATATAAAACTCATATATGTGTGTATACACACACACACATACACACATATATATATATTTATTTATAATTAAACAAAAGCATCCAGTTCAGGTGTTAGCCCATGTTAGGGATTTAATATGTTATTTGTATTCCATTTCATCCCCTGTTACAGACTGAATTCTGTTCCCCAAAATTCGTATGTTGAAGCCATAATCCTTGTGTAACTGTATGTGAAGATGTGGTCCGTGAGGAAAGGATAACGGGTAAAGAAAGTCATGAGGGTGGCCCTAATCCCACAGGTCTAGCGTGCTTCTCACAAGAAATACCAGACCACTCATCCTTTCTTTGCTGGGTGAGGGCACAGTAAGAAAGTGGTCGTCCAAAAACCAGAAAGCCAGCCCTCATCAGACGCTGAGTTGGCAGAAACGTCCATCTGTGCCCTTTCAGCCCCCAAACTGAGAAAGTCAACGTGTTTTAAGGCACCCAGCCTGTGATGTTTGTTACCGCAGTCTGAGCAGACTGAAATGTCGTCCCCTTTTGGAAAGGGGAAAATGATTTGTGTTTTGCTTAAATAATGAATTACTTTTTTTAATTTGAGAGATTTATAGGCTACTTCAAAACTGTGCTGCTGCCACTGCCTCTTTCTACTTGGTTGTAGCAGATGAATCATTTGCTACTTTGTTTTTCATTCCTTTGTTTTTAAATTTATTTTAGGACTACCTTTAGCTTAATTATCTTTTCTTAATTTTTTTCTTTAAGGAGATAAGAATGTCAAGGCTTGGCTCTGGGTGTGCCCATCACCCCAATAGTGTTCACTGGACCCTTTAGGTAGGTGTCTGCTCCTTCCTTCCTGACACTTCCTGTTTATTTCAAGAATGGAAAAGAAAGCCACCCACGTACTCAGCACTAACTTGAAAACAGTAGACCAGAAACTAGGGTTTAACTTCCCTCTGGACACACGTGTGCTTTTTAGTTAGTTCTAATGTAATAGTGAGTTCCTGTTTTATTATGATTTTTTTATTTTTTTTTATTCTTGATATACTTCACTTAGAAGAATGGTCTCCATTTCTTTCTATATTATTATTAATTAATTCATCATTTTATAGCTAAGTAGTACTCTGCCATTCCACTGTATGACGAGACCACATTTTCTTAATCCACTCATGAATTGACGGGCACTTTGGTTGATTCCACATCTTTGCAAATTGTGAATTGTGCTGGAATAAGTAATCAAGTGCATGTGTGTTTTTGATGAAAAATATTCTTTTCATTTGTCCTAATAGTTGGACTGTTGGATCAAAAGGTAATTTCCCTTTCAGTTCATTGAGGCATCTTTATAAGGTTTTCTATAGGGTTGTAGTAATTTATCAATTACAGGAGACTTGGTGGATTCTTTAAGGCTTTCTAGATATAAAATCATGTCATCAATGAAGAGTGATCATTTGCTCTTCTCTTTCCCTGTTTGCTTACCCTTTATTTCTTTCTCTTGCCAAATTGCTATGGCTGGACTTCTGGCGCTGTATAGGAACAGAAGTGGTGACAGTGAGCATCTTGTCTTGCTCCAGTCTTTAGCAGGAACACATCTCACCTCACCTTATTCAGTGTGATGCTGGCTCTGGGTTTGTTATATGGCTTCTATAATTATGAGATATATTCCTGCTGTTCCTAGTTTATTAAGGATTTTTATCGTAGAAGGGTGCTGCATTTTCTCAAATGTTTTATTTTTTTCCTGTATCTATTGAGATAATCATATGGCCTTGTTTTTTATTTTGTTTATTTAGTGAATTACATTTATGTATTTATATCTGTTGAACTATCCTTGTATCACTGGGACAAAGCACGCTTGATCCCGGTGAATTTTTTTTAGTGTGCTGTTGAATTCGGTTTGCTAGTATTTTATTGAGTACTTTTGCAACTGTATTTACAGGAGGTGGGGGATGTTTGTCTGTGGTTTTCTTTTATTTTTGTTGTGTCCTTTTCAGGCTTTGGGTTTAAGGTGCTCCTGGCCTCATAGAATAGGTTGGGAAGACTCCCTCAGTCTTGATAATTTGGAATAATTTCTATATTGCAGGTATTGGATGTTCTTTGTAGGTCTGATTGAATTTGGCTGTGACTCCATCCGGCCCAAAGATTTTTTTGTTGTTGCTTTTGGGGGGGTCTTTTGTTACTATTTTGATCTCATGGTTTTTTATTGGTCTATTCAGGAATTCTGTTTCTTCCTTACTGAGTCTTGAGAGGTCGTGTGTTCAGGAACTTTTTCAATTCTTCCATTTTGTCCAGTTCATACACTTAGTATTTAGTATCAACTCTAATGTCACGTTTTCATTATTGACTGAGCTTATTTGGATCCTTTCTGGTCCGTTTTGTTTAAGCTGGTGAGAGATCTGTCAATTTTGTCTATCTTTTCAAATAATTAATTTTTGTTTTATTTACCCCTTGGGGCTGTTTTGTTTTTTAATTCATTTTAGTTCTGCTCTGACCATCATTATTTCTTTTCTTCTGCTGCATTTGGATTTGGTTTGTTCTTTCTTTTCATTTTCTTGAAGTGTGATATTATGTCTTTTTTGTAATCTTTTTGCATTTTTGATGGCTATGAATTTTCCCCTGTGGTGTGAATTTGCTGTTCCCATAAATTTTGATAGTTTGTGTCCCCTTTGTCATTCAATTTAATGAATTTTTTTTGATTTCCATCTTAATTTCCTTGACCCAAATATTCCTCAGCAGTTGGTTGTTTAATTTCCATGACACTGTGTATGTTTTAATATTTCTCTTGTGATTGATTTCCAGTTTTATTACACCGTAGTCTGAGAAGGTACATGGTATGATTTCAAGTTTATCTAATTTGTTGAGACCTGCCTGTTTTGAAGATGTGATTGATCTTGGAAAATGTCCCATGTGCTGCTAAGAAGAATGTGTATTCTGCAGTCTTTGGGTAGAATTTTCTGTAAATGCCTGTGAGGTCCATTTGTTTTAGAGTTTGATTTAAGTTTATTGTTTCTTTATTTTCTACTTTGATGATTTGTCGAGCTCTAGCAGTGGGGTATTGGGGTCCTCACCAATCATAGTTTATTCCTTTGCTTGGCTATACTAATATTGGCTATATATATCTGGGACTCCTGTGTTGAGTCGATATATGGTTAGGATTGTTATGTTTTCATATTGAATTACTCCCTTTACCATTATATGATAGCCCTCTTTGTCTTTCTTTAACTTTATTGGCTCAAGGCCAATTTTATCTGACTGGAAAATTGTTTGATTTCCGCTTGTATGGAATATTTTTTTCTACTTTTCACACTGAGTCTGTGTGCATCTTTGTGGTTTGGATGTGGTTCCTCAAGACAGCAGATGCTTTTTCATTCATTCAGCCAGGCTATGTCTTCTGAGAGGCGCATCCAATCCATTAATGTAAACGGATAGCATTGATATGTGGGGTGTCAGTGCATGCATTGTGTTGAGTAATCCCTTATTGCTTTGTTTTACTACTTGTTCTATTGTTTTATAAGAGTGTGTGTTTGGGGAGGGGTTAGGTGATTTTACATTGGTGGGTGTCTGTTGTGCTGATTTATTAAATCCAACTTTATGTTTCAAATATTTATCCCAGCTCACAAACTCTTGAATAATACATATTCCTACTTCAGTGAGGAGACAGACATTCATTTATTCTAACTGCTAAAACTATAAGAATTCTCTTTAACTTTGTATTTTATGAATAATATGTTTTATATTAGAAACCTACATAGAGTTACTGACTTCCAAATGTCATCCGGATATCTATTGTGACTAACAGGAACATCTCCACTAACTAATTAATCACACAGACATGCTAAGTGGCATGTGTGTTAGGTCCCCTCAGAGGTACTAGGATCACAGGAGACACTCCCCACCTTCCTCACCCTTCATGTCACCATAGATTAATAGCTGGAGTGGAGCATATGTCAGACTATTACAGTGCAGAGTAATAAATAAAGGATAGAAGTATAAAAATGCTACTATTTTAAGTGCACCACATCTAGGAAGAAATAAATCTCTTCAGGGAAAAGTCTTCAAAGTGTGACACTGGCCCTGTTCTCTTGTGTTGGACTCAGCGTCTTGATACTAAATACTCTAAACAGGGTCAACACTGGTTATATAGTTAGAAGATTTTTGTTTGTTTCCGGGGATATTTGTCTTTTTAGGGGGATTTGTTGACATTGAATCTGCATACACTCTGTAATGACAGCTATTTTGTAGCCTCAAAGTTGTGTGAAATATATATCCACAGACAAGAAACTGTAAAGGATCTGCATTGGGTTTTGGTGTCCAGTGCCTATTCTTTTCTCAATAAGAAATAGACAATAACCCTTAACCAATGCAGCTATAGGGACAAAAAAAGGCCTTTCCGTGTGTCGCACATGGTCCCTACCATCTGCCTCCGTGTGTATTTACCAGGGCTGGCGTAAGATCTTCATAGGTCTCAGGCACAGATTAGCAATTGATACATTTCCCTGTTTCTGTTCAGACATTCAAAATCTAAAAAAAAACTAAATTCTATTTTTAAAAAGTTCAAAATGATCTCATTTTACCACAATAATTATGACATTGCATTTTTATAGCTTTATTGAGGTATGATAAATGTACCATAAAATATGTCCACTGGAAGTGTAAAGTTCAATGATTTGTGGCAAATTCATGCAGTTGTGCAGCCATCATCACAATCCAGTTGTAGAACATTTCCATCTCTGAAAGTGCCCTGAGGCCCATTTGCAATCAATCCCTTCTATCATTTTACCACCACCAGCCCCAGTCAATTACTGATCTGATATTTTTATGTCTCTATAGATTTGCTTTTTCCAGAATGTTATATAAATGCAATCATGAAATAAATGGAAATTTCTCTCTGTCGAGGCACTTTTTGTGTTTCATTTTGAAGTGATTACAGATTCACAGAAAGTTGCAAAAATAAAATAACAAGGTCACATTTATACTTCATTCTGTCTCTCCTAATGGTGACATCTTATGTAACAACAGTGTCCCAAAGGTCGTCATGCAAAGGAAAATTAACAAACTCACATTGTATTTTATAATAAATGATATTTTATATTTTAACATTTTTTTATTCATATATTGACACATAAAGAAATATTTTGTAAATGCAGTAGAATTTCTATGAATTGATCACCCAAGGAACTGTTATAAACTGGTCACATGGAGGTGGTCATCATAAGGAAATATGCCTTCTGTACTGATATGTGTATGTGCTTTACTTTCTTGTACAAGAAAGTACAAAATCATACATAATCAAAACACAGTAAAATCATACATATAGTGTCATAAAAATTAATACATTCACTTTTTCTCATGGTTTAATCATTCTTTCTGAATAAACGGTCAGTCTCGGTCTGCTTCACATTGTTATTACAAATATAGGTAGAGAAAGGACTCTCAACACTGACTACACCCTCAGCACACCTGGGCATTTTTCCACAGCAAATGTCAACTGCATTATCAGATGCCTGACATCCTCTTCTTTTGGAGTCTCTGCAATTTCTCTGTCATTCCACTTGCTTCTTCCACTTCATCAGCTGTTTCAGGCACTTTTGTGCTGGTTCATACTTCAGTCAATATCACTTGAAAAATTGTTTGTGGGTTGGGTTCGTTATAGGTTGCCACCTCATCGTCCATTGCAACAAAATCCTCGAAATCCACTCCTTTGAATTCTGCCAGGAAAGAAGGACTGTCTGATGGGGCCAAATCATCACACTCTTGAGTTGTGACAAATCTTTCTTAGAACACTTCTGGCTGACCTTTATTTGAAGAGAACTGATCCAGAGGACAACAGCCAAAGTGTTAACTGATGCAACATATGAAGTTGCTTCCACAGGAAGAGCACAGGTTTGTGTTTTAGTAATAACACTACAGAAGTTGGGCTTGGTAGTGCATTTTCTGTGTTTTCTTACTGCCTTGGTAAAGAAGTCAGATTTTTGAGGTTGTGTTTGGAGGCAGAAATTTCAGTGTCACATTTGTGAGATATTTCACTTGCAGATGGTCAGGATGGTTGAGTATTGTCAGAAGAATAGAACTTTTTTTTTTCTTTCATTTCCTGTTTAATACCCACTTCTTAAGTAGACACCACTCATCCATGCACATTTGTTTGATCCCCAAGTGAGGGGGAGGTTGTAAGTCTGGATTTTTTAATGTATGTGGCTTTCTCAACTCACTAGTCACCAAAGGCATTATTTTCTCTCTGACTAAGATAGTGCAAAGCAGTACTGAAACATTCTTTGGAACATTTGACATTTGTCACCCTGTATCATGAAGCTCTGTCAGGCATCTCCTTGATAGTGGGTCCTCACTTGTCAGTGTTTAAGATCCCATGTTTGAAGCCTCCAGTGAAGTCCAGGAACTTTCTGATGAACTCTTTCACAACTTCCTTTAGAACTTCACTGGATTCACCACATCACACTTTCTAGGAGATCTTGTGTCACAGTTTAAATTTCTTAAGCAAATATCTTGATGCTTAGAAGTCTGTCACCCAAAATTCCCTTACCAATTTTTTAGCAACTTCTTATATCATCAGTCTAGAGGTTTGGGTATTAACTCTTTTTATTGTTTGAACCATCTTAAAGTGACTTTATTGACTTCATTGAGGGAAGTTTTTCCTCTTTCCCCCCATAGGTATCTACTTTCCTTACCATGTTACTCCGTGCACTCATGTTTATGTTTTTGGATGTTGCTAACTGTAGTCTTGCTAACATCAAAATATTCCACCATCTTTCTTTGGCTGCTTCTTTCAAGAAAATCCAGAAGATCAACCTTTTCCTTCAATGTTAGCTCTTTAAGTTCTTTCCTTTGGGCCATGATATCTCAATTAACTGTAAAATTGCTCAGTAATTTCAGGATATACCAACAATTCAGACAAGTCCTTAAAATTAAAATAAAATCTTCTACAACATATAACAATAAGATATTAGGCCTATTCCATCATGTGGTAATAATTAAATGTGATAAAAGTACTTATACTAAAGAAAAAAAAAGTACGACTAAGGAGCAGATCCAACACCTACTATCAACTATCCCTTGGTGTAGAGTGGACACAACTGGTCAAGTCATAAAGGGTGGATTAATATTGTGTGTCATAGTCCAAATGGTCAAGATACAACTTACATAGGTGGTCAGTATATAGAGATCAGTCTTCCATCAAGTATTTGTGGTACATATCTGAGATATGAAAATTAGGTAAACTTTAGGAGGTGGTCAATGTAGGTAGGTGGAACACTATGGAGGTTCTATTGTATTTTATAAAATTTTGTAATGAATATTTTGTAATAAAGGTACATTTAGCTATAATTTCCCATTTTACCTACCTATGTATGGTGACCTTTGTGACACCCAGTATCAAAATAAGAAATTTGTAATGATAAAGTGTGCATGTGCACCACAGCATATGTCACAGTTCAACTTTCCATGGGAGGTGCCCAGTCAGTAATATAGGAAAAGTGTCATGTGAATGCAGTTGGTTGAACAAAGGATTTCACTCCTACATTTCCTTCTTGCCAATGGGAAAAGGTAAAAATTGCACTTGTGGTAAAGACAGAATAACAGATCAATGATTTTTCCAACATGTTTTTTAGTGTGTTTTGTACAGAAAATTAGAAATTGCTGTAGGTGTCACAATACATATGTACAACTTATCAGTTTATAGGTGTCGTGATTTTACCAGTTCAAATGAAATGTGGAAAGTTTGCCTTCATTTCAGCTCCTCTACTCCTCCTCATTTAGAAAATGATTTTACATATTCTCTCCAAAAATGTTGAGAACACCACCAAACAATGCTACAATTTTCTGATTGGTTGGCTTCTTCACCACCCAATTTGAGATATTTGAAGCAAAGAGAAAACCCAGAGAACCCCCCAGTGAGTCCTTAATTGGGTACTGAAGTCTTCAGCGAGTTTTCCTTCTTTATGACACCTTTCAGAGTTTTTATATCTGTATATATGCATATATGTCTAATATTCAGTTTTACTCTCTTCTAAGCTTGAGGAATATGATGAAAAGAAAGACATACTTTTACTCTATCTTGTCCTTATTTCTTTTTAATTATTTTATGTGTTTTTATTTTATCTTCATTCTAGATTCTTACGATTAAACTGACAGACGAAACAAAATTGTCAATGCTTTTTAAAAATTTGGCCGAATAATAAAAAATGTAGTTCTAGGTGGGTGTGCAGTCTATTCTTTAACTTCATATTGGCTTCCCCTCACTTACTGGGGCTCAGTAATTGCTCATGTCTGTGCTTAACATGCAGCCTGTGAACACTGAAACTTCAGTGTTTCATTACTGTGGAAATCTTTGCTCTTCTTGACTGGACTCTTCATAGTGATGGTGTGATTGGATTGTGTGATGGTGAACCTCTATGACTTCCTACTTTTTTTCTTTCTCTTCAATAGATAACTTTGCCATTAGTTTATACTTCCCCAGGAAAAATGTTGCCATGGACTGTACCTGTGTGTGTGTATACTATACTTTACCTCCCTCAGCTGGTGCCCCTGCAGGTTCATCACACACATAGCCAGCTCCATCTGTCAGTCCCTCAAACTTCCATCTCTTTGACCTGAAATCAACTCCTTTCCAACATCTACCATTTTAATAATATTGATTTGTCCCAGCCAAAAAGCATAGTATGTTCTTCTATCTCTTAAGATCTGATATTTCTTTTCTCATGGGTTATAGTTCCCTTTACAGAGATCCTTCTCATCCTTTGTAAAATAATCCCAATTTCATATATGGTTCTGGGAGAACTGGTTAGCCAAATGTGGAAGACTGAAACTGTACCTGCACCTCTCACCACTTACAAAAGCTGATTATGAATAAAAAATTTCAATGTAAGACACAAATGACAAAAATTCTAGAAGAAAGTATAAAAGAAACTATTGACAATATATGACTAGGAAAATATTTTATGAAGAAGACACTTTTGGAAATTATAGCAACACCAAAAATAAATAAATGGGACATGATCAAGCTACAAAGCTTCTGCACAGCTAAAAGTACAATGACTAAAGCAAACAGATAATCTTGAAAATGGGAGAAGTTTGCATGCTACAAATATGATAAAGGGGTGATAACTAGAACCTACAGAGAACACAAACTAATCAAGAAGAAAAGAGCAAACAATGCCATTTATAAGTGGGTAAGAAACATGAGCAGAACCTTCTCTGAAGATGACAGATGAATAGGCAACAGCACAAGAAAAAAAAAAAAAAAAAGGTCCACCCTGAGATATCACCTAACCCCAGTGAGAATACCCACATCACAAAGACCAGAACTTGCAGATGCTGATGTGGATGCGGAGAGAAGGAAACACTTTTACACTGCTGGTGGGATTACAAAGTAATGCAGTCTCTATGGAAAGAAGCAAGCCAAATTCTCAAAGAGATAAAAGTAGACCTTCGTTTGATTCCACAATCCCTTTCTTAGGTATCTACCCAGAAGAAAAAAAGTCATTTTATACCTTAAGGACATTTGCACTAAAATGTTTATTGTAGCTCAATTCATAATTACCAAGACATGTAATCAACCCAAGTGCACAACAACACAGGAATGGATTAATAAGCCATGGTATGTGTATATGCACACTATGGAATACTATTCAGCCATAAAACGATGGAAACTTCACATCTTTTTTTATTAACATGGATGGAGCTGAAACACATTCTTCTTAGTAAAGTATCACAAGAATGGAAAATCAAGTATTCAATATACTCAATACTAATATGAAACCATTAGATAAACAACTACAAGCTCACAGTGAGAAAAATACAATTGAGTTCAAACAGGAGGGGTAGTGGGAGGAGGGAAAGGAAAGGGAAGGAGAGATGGTGAATGGTAAGCTCTCACCTAATGGGCACAATGTGAGGATATACAGCACACTCCCTGGGTGAAGGGCTCAACCACAAAGAAAGGCAAACAATGTAACATGATCATTTGTACCAATATATCAATCTAAAATAAATAAATAAATAAATAAATAAATACATGTTCCCTACAAACAACTATTTGAGCAAAGCCTGCTTTGACTAGATTGCCTAACAAAGTGATTATTCATCCTGTCATATATCATGGCGATTGCAAAAAATTTCCACTGTGTTTTAGTTAAAGATCATTTTTTAAAAGCTGGCCAGGCATGGTCTCTCACACCAATAATCCTAATACTCAGGGAGGCCAAGGTGGCAGGATCATTTGAGATCAGGAGTTTGAGACCAGACTGAGCATGACTCCAAGACCCAGTCTCTACTAAAGACAGAAAACATTAGCTAGGCCTTGTGGAGAGTGCCTGTAGTCCCATCTATTTGGGAGGCTGAGGCATGAGGATTGCTTGAGGCTAGGAGTTTAAGGTTTCAATGAGCTACAATGATGTCCCTGCACTCTATCCCAGGGAACAGAGTGAGACCTTGTCTTAAGAAAAAAAGCCTATCACAAAATAAAACAGTTTAGATAAACTTGGCTTCAGCTGTTTGTTTTGTATTTAGTTTTTTGCATATGATACCCTTGTTATTCAGTGATAGAATTGTAATTTTCCTCTTTGACATGCACTGTCTCACCTGCTGCTTCAGGTAATTATACAGTAGAACTCCTGAAGTCCCCTGACCCCTTATTAGGATGTGTATTCTCTTCCACCCATCAGTCACCCAGTGTTCACTACCTGTGGAGTCCTGATGACATAGCTCAGTTCTGCATGTCAAATAGTCACTTTAGTCCAATTAAATTCTCATAGCGTAGCATTCTGGGCTGTTGATGGAAACTGGAAGAAGTACTACTTCCATTATGGAGTTTAATAGTGTGGCTTTTTGACACAAAGTAAAGCTAGGTATTCCAAAGTTGTGCTGCATGGTTATTTTCTCTCTTGAAAAAATCATCTTCTGACAGTGCAGTATTCTGAAACACCATAATAAATAGGAATTTGACCACTGTGGTTAATGTAGTAGCTCCATGGACTGAGATGCTGAGGTTTCATTATTGAATTTTCACCAGGCATTGGATATGCCAGGTTATTTCACTGATTAAAATCTTGACTAATCACATGTTAATGTGTCAAATTTTACACCAAGTTCACTATCCAGGAAGAGTAAGTGAAAGAAATGCTTAAGAAAATACCATTTATAACCAATCAGATTCTTATCCAACTCCATTATGTGGATTAAACAATTTTTCATCAAGTGTTTCTTTGTGGGAATAATTTCATAGACACTATGTAAGGGGAAATTGCCTTCCATATTAAAATTCAATTGAAACCCTCAAATTTAATTTTTTTCATGTATGTTGCACTAGCACATAACAAAATGGCATATCTTATGAGAGAGAGAGAGCAATGTCTTGATACAGGAAATAGACCTAACAAATTATTTTATGAGGAGGAAACTTCATACTATTTCTTGAGTATTAAAATTATTACTTACAATATATTTAACAATTAAACAGCAACTACAGACAGTAGGCAATTTCATTTGCTTGTGAATCAGCCATTTGAGACTCCTTGGGCAATTACACACCACTGTCAGGATCGCAAGTCACCTGCAGCACGGGAGCCTTCCTGACCTTAAATACACTCAATCCTCGGACCAAGACTCCTCCCCTCTTTTTCCTCTGCTTTATACCTTCCCTCAATCCCCAAAGTTTATATTGTTTTTAAGAGACATTCACACAAGCATGTCAAATATTATCATTGTGTCCTTGTTCTTCAAGAAATTTGTCTTTTTCCTGCTAAGTAGCTTCATGTTGGGATGACTCTTTCTCTATATACAATAACTGATTTTTGGATCTTAGCCCCATCACTAGTAACAGTGCCTTTCTCTGAATCTAATGTGCCATCCGGGTTCTCTAGAATCTGAGGAATTGTCCTAGAGAATTCTATCTGAATTCTATTATAGAAACCACATAAATCTACACAAAAATCAGTTAGGATATTCAATATTGATTGTTAATTTATACACTAAAACATACAAAGTCAGTCATAACATCAGATATTAAAGTCTATTCAGGAACACACAAATATTTTGGTGATATTATTATATTATATATTATCAAAATATTTGTGTGTTCCTGCATATCATTCTGGCAATTATAATCTGGCATTCTCTGCACATTATATTGGCAATTACGGCCAAGGGCTATGACTCAGTTTATAGCTCCAGTTCTGTCTCTGGATACTTAACATTTGGTCAGGCAAATATCACACACATACACCCGTCTTGCTTTGCCTTTGATTGACATTGCTTTTTCCACTAAGGAGGTAGAGATTATGGGAATATGGAGATTCTCTAGTTGAAGTTGTGCCCATCAAATGACCAGAAGGGAGTCAGTGCACACTGATGATGAGGAGGAGACATGTGCTTGCCCCAGCAGGTACACAGGGATTGGGAGAGGGGGCGGGTCTTCCTTTATAATTCCCAACAGGCAGTGCTCTCTGCCTCAGTTAAAAGGTGCCACCATTTCCTTTTAGAGAGATTGGTCAGGGGTTACCAGATTCACTTCCTTGTTTCATTCTTTAATTTACACCAACCAATGGAATTCCAACCAAGGATTAGATCAAATTCCAACCAGATTTTACTCAGTATGGTGGAGGTCACACTATCCATGAAGAGTAAGTCAGAGAAACGCTGAAGAAAATGTCATTTATTACCAATGAGATTCTTATCCAAAGCAATCTTACCTGGATTAAACTATATTTCATCAAATGCTTCATCAAATTGCAACCAAATTCCAAAGGAACATTATTTAGTCCTTATGTCCTCAGGCTTCACTAAATTATTCAAGGGATCATTGTGAAAGAAATCTCATTAAATAGTTCAAAAGACACTGCATTAAATACACACCAACCAGGAAGGATCAGCTTAGGATCTCATGTATATCATTTTGGACCATCAAATACCACTACTATGTATTGAAAAAAATACTTCATGCTCTGATTAGTTTTTACATGGCAAGGGATTCATATTGTAATCATTTCACTGAAAACAATTGGTCACCATGTTTCTCCGGGTGTTAAGAGAAGGGGAACTTGTAACAATAGGAAAATTGTTTTCCATCAGTGTGATTTTAGCCTTCTATCAACATCCAAAATCTGGTTTAACAATTTTTTTGTGTGTGTTGCTGTGTTAACACCACAAAGAAGGAAAGAGAGGACAGAACCATCCAAGTAGGGGGAAAAGTGAGAACTAAAACCTCTGCTGGCTGTGTGTGCTGGTACCATCACATGTTTATATTTATTTTCTCATATGGTGGATAAACCAGCTCAGAAAAAGATTTCAGAAGAATAAAAATCCTCCTAGTTGGAAGGTGGGGGCATATGGAAGTTATTACATACTCTAATAGGAAAGATTTTGAAGAGGAATACTCATTTAGATGCATTAGTTATCATGTGCTTGATAAAAAATTTTGTTTCATTATGTTGTAACAACCAACAGCATATCATTAAAATTAGTAGCTTCCCCCCCCCCCAAAAAAAAAAATCAGCGAGAGTTATAGCGCACTGTGTTCAATCAATAGTTTGTGTTGAGGAAAAAAATGATTTTTAGAAATGCAAGATCAGTAGATTCAAAACTCAACAGGAAGTAGAGAGCACGTTTGGCAAACTGAAAGATTTCAAGGACACCGCACCCCACACAGAGTCCTGGCGCTGTGGCATAGCAGTGTGCACTTTGGTTTTGAAGGACGGGTTAAGGGCACATTCTTATTCAGCTTAGATATACAATACCTAATTCTCTTTTCTGAAGCCAACCGCCCTTTCACCCCTTTAGATATATTAATGTGATCCATATTTCAGCTTATAACAAAAACAAAACTCACCTTTCACATGAAATAACATTTGGGAATAAAAAAAATAGAGACGGGTCATGTACTAGAAAGTATGTCAGAGCCTAGATGCTTTTTTCAGTAATTGAAAAATTGAAAACTGCAACAATTGTGAATTTTGGGGGCCTTTAATATCATTGAAACTCTCACAATGTGTCCTCATGACACAACCTAAAATTAGAAGTTCATGTGCATTTTTAGTCTCTGTCTGATAGAATCCAACCATTCTATAATACAAGGCAACCCATTGGGAAAAAGTCCTTTAGTGCCTTTCACATGATATTCAGAAGTATATGTCCAAAAAATACCTTATTTTAATCATTTCCTGTTGTTGACACAATGATTTCTATTGGTGAGGTGATCACAGATTTTGGCATAAGACTTAAATAATTTATGATTTATAAAGTGTTACTCTTTATGGGCTGTGCAAATTCAGAAGGGTAACCAGGTACTCTATATATGCTTAAAACATAAAGGAATATGTAGGTATGCTGTCTTATAGGTATTAATATTTTTAATCAGTTGAGAGGTCTTTGCATCTTAATAAGTGAGGAGTTTGAAATGGAAGCTATTGTTAATTTGATTAACCTTTGGTAGGGCACATGCATTGGCTATCTGGATGGTTCAGAGTCTAAAATGAATGCCATGTTTTTGCTAAAAATTTACTTTGGACAATATATATTTAAATATTTAGTTATTTCAAAGACTGTCAGAAAGACCAGGTATATTCTAGTTTTCTCTTGCTCTTTGGTCAAAACTTACCGCCAAGAAACAAACCTACAAAGTGTGAGATCTGAGGATAAGTAAAGATGCAAGTTTTTCACACATCAAATTGTTAGCAACAGGAATGTGAGATTCACATGAATACTTGTAATTTATATTACCAAGCATTTTGAAGTAGAAAAATTATTGCAGACTTTAAAGCCAGAGAGACCCATGTTCTAATTCTTCTTTTTATTTATTGCCTGACTACTTAACTATGAAAATAGTGATGATGATGATGACGATGTAGTTTTTGTTTAATGTTGAAGAAAGTATGTGAGCTGTTGGTAAAACATGGGATACTATGCCTTGACCTTGCTAGAGAAGTGCTTGCTGCTCCCACATGAACATAGCATTTATATCATGTGACCGTCTCCTAGGAGCCAGACATAATGTTGTCAACACCAGAGACTTCAAATAAAAAAGGCATCAGGACTAACAATAAAAATGGAGTGACGCCATTGAAGGATTTCCTGATTAACTTCTCTCATGGCAGATGGGGATTCCAGTAATATGGTGCAGTAAAATAGGCTGAAACAGTGGCTGACCAGGTGAAGTGAGGGTATAACTCTCTACTTTCCTATCAGGATGGAGACTGAAATTTGATACTCCTTTTCTCTGTCTCTGTCTTATTAGCATTCAAAAGTGAAATGAAATTGAAGCAGTATTGTGACTTCAGACGGGGTGCACAATTAAGCCCTTTGGCAATTTGAAATGGGAAATGTAAAATGTATCATAATTTTAATTTCAAGGTCTTAGCTCCAGAAGTGAGGAAACCATTTAGTTCACATACCTGATTACAGAGATGAGGAAACTAAGGCCTTCAGTAGGTATATAACCGGCCTGAAGTCGTGTCGCCAGCGAGGAGCAAGTTTAGTGCCCCAGCCAAGTTTTAGCTCAAAGGTGCTATTGTAATGATTCATTAGATGTGTTCTATTTCCTTTGGTGATACTTCATTATTTTATGTTTAAGTCTAGATTACTACATATTGTTTTCAAAAATAAGTAAAAGTTAATCTTCTAAACAAATCAACTCCTTTCTAAGACTTAGAAAATTAGAATTTTTTTAATATTATTTCACTATTAGAATTGAACTAACAAATTCAGTGTCTGAGAAAACTAATAAGAAGAAAAACACTTCCTAAGAATACAACAATATTCTTTCATTCCTGGAGCTGATTTGACAAAAAAAAAAAAGAAAGAAAAGAAAGAAAGAAAGAAAGAAAGAAAAGAAAAGAAAAGAAAAGTAAAGAAAGAAAAGAAAAAGAAAAGAAAAGAAAAATGAACAAACCCTCCAAAACATAAAAACACAAGACAACAAAAAAAAAAACCTTCTTCCTTTTTGCTGACTCAAGACTTAAAGATAAAAAAAATAATTAATATTTGTCACAGTATGGTAGTTTGATGATATTTATGTGGGATTATTTTAAAGATAATTTTGGTGATATCAGGCATGATAAAAGAAAAAAAGGTTGCACAGTAGGAAATTAGTTAGCAATATTTTTATATTTTAAAACCAGAGTAAGGGCTGGAAAATATTTCGTGGGTCTCACTAGCAGGAGTCAGAAAAAGCAAAGGGAAGAAGAAGAGATTAGTATACAGGGAAATGCAGAGTGTAATGTGATGGAATGGAACAGAAGGGAGAGAGAAAATGGGACGCAGAGAGAGTTGCATATGGAGGGGCGGGAAGAAGACGTGGAGAGTGACTTCAGCTGTCACTCAGGTTACCATGCCATAACTTGCCCACATTGATCTAGTTGAATCCTCTAAATATCACTCCCTTTTCTTTTGCTGTCAGAGGCTAAAATATAAGAGGAGGAAATTTTTTCCAGATTTTTTTTTCCAGATTTTTTCCAAATTTTTCCATTCTTATAGAAAAGTTAATCGTTAATTGGATTGAAATGGGATTTTTAATGTTGCAGACAGCATGTATCCTAAAGCCAATTCAATTTTTATAGTGCAGAATTTGAACTTTTTCACTTATTTTCTTGATTTTTAAATTTAGACTAAAGAAGATTTAAAGGTAGCATCTGTAATATGTTTAAGTCTTTCTTGAAACTAAAAACATTGAATATGCTTAGTTTTATTTTTATAGTTTTAATTTCATACAATTTAATTCCCCTTTAAGGTTAGGCTTTGCTTATGATTAAATGAACAATTGATTTATTCAATGCATAATTTTTAATTGTTGAGAACATTAAGGTAGTTCTAATGGTAAAGGGATCATCTACCTGCCAGGTCCCACTGGTGTCTGTAATAAAGGTGGGCCTAGATTTCCACAACTTGACTTTCAGTCCTAAGTCCTTATGAATTGAAGAGGATGATGATCCAGACATTTTTCTTTACAAGAAAATGAATAAATAAGGATATGAGAAGAAGTAACAATAAGTAAGGAGGCTAGTGTATTACATAAATGTTATTAAAAACAAATAACTTCCTGCCAGTAAGACCTCAAGAGTTGAAATGGAAATGCAGCTCTGGGAATTCTCCTAGGCTAAAATGTTTTTTTTTTTTTTTAAGTAGCTACACATAAGTCTCCTGTTTCCAGTTATCTCCAAATGTTCTCTGGGAATCTCTCTGACTTCTATAAATAATGAGGAGTGTCCCTTTCATTAGCTAACAATATTATTTTTGTGGAATTTTTACAAATCAGTACTTAAGAAAAAAAGTGAATCTAATAGGTTCTAGTATAGGGATAGCTAAGGGCAAACAATAATTTTCATTCAGCTTAATTAAAGAGGAGAAGGTCTTTCCCCCTCTCATCTTATAGATCACAAAACTATTACTTCTTTCAGTCTTTTTCAATGTCAGGTAAGAATTTGGAGTTTCATGCAACCCTTCTGCTTTCCTTGGACATCTAAGGTGGCAAAGTCCATTGAGCAACTTGGCATGGTTTGGACGCTCTCCTCAGCAGGCTACGACTGGAGTAACAGGGAGGGGGCAGGTCCAGACGAAGGAGGATGTACAGAGCTGTGCTCAGAACTTGCATGCCTGCCTGCATTGTACCTGGCTCTAGTGGAGAGTGTTATTAATCCTCCACTTTAATGAGCACCAAGCTTTCACGCAGATTTAAAATAAATCTCTTACCAGTGTCCCTTCACAGTGTTACTGCAATTTCATATGCTTTCATTAGACCTTGCAACTGGTAAAGAAAATGAGACATTTCAAGGCCATTGAACACAGTGAAGCTGGCCAAGTTAGTTAATATGGATTTTTCCATAATTTTGTCAGAAAAGGAAATCATTTGTGTGCTTCATATTCTTACCAGCTTGCTGGATCTACCTAAAATTAACATTGTCCAGTTGCATATTCCGCAGATGACAATATTATTATAATAGGTTTTTTCCTCCCGTGTTACCCAATCTGAATTGGATTTTTTGGTTGCTCCTTCTTAACAGCCTGCACCGATCCTTTATACAACTTAATAAATGCTTAGTGGATAAATTAACACATTTCTAGGTCTTTATTCTAGATTTGGGGGAAATAAAAATAATGAAATACAATTTTTAAGTATTTTGCTATGGATACAAATATGTAGCAAATATGAACTTAATGGAAGCTAGAAAAATGTCCCTTTATGAGATTTTGGTAAAATCAAAATGTGGAATTATGTAAAATGTTTACATTTCACTAAAGTAAGAGAAGACTACAATTTTATCATCTGTGAGGTCAGTATTAGCAGTGGACTCAGAAATAGGCATTGTGTTCTCCTGACAAGATGATCTGATCTTAAACCCACAAAGCAGAGGCAGGAGACTGAGTGGAAGGGGCTCTGGATTCCTAGGGTCAGTACTGAGTTGTTTTTTCGGGGGGATTATAGGACCCGTATACCTTCTGCAAAAAAGGACTTCTCTGACAACAACCTTCCTTGCAAAAGACGAAAATCAATTTTAAAGTAGTGAATTAAGCAATGAAATCAGTCAGAGGATCTATTTAGCCACATGATCTAAACTGCGAAACCAAGCCTTGTAGGTGCCTAACCTTAGTCATGTTAGATCGTCACATATTTGTTAATGCATTAGTTCATTTCACTGACCTCCCAATCCTCACTAAGGACCTACTGGGGGAAATAAGGAATCAAGACCTTCTCCATCACGTTTCCACTTAATAAAAGGAGAAACACTCTGAACTGTTTGCCCAAAGGAGATTGCTTTCCCACTGAGAGGAGTGGAAATGATATTCATAAAATTGCAATGCATTCAAAAAATGAAAAATTCAATTCATAGTTAAAATACCATTGGCCAAGGGCAGTGGCTCACACCTGTGATCCTAGCACTCTGGGAAGCCAAGTAGAGTGGATTGCTTGAGCTCAGGAATTTAAGACCCCTCTGAGTAAGAGCAAGACCTCATCTCTGCCAAAAACAGAAAAACTAGCCAGGCATTGTTGTGGTTGCCTGTAGTCCCAGCTACCTAGGAGGCTGAGGCAAGAGGATCACTTGAGCCCAGGAGTTTGAGGTTGCTGTGAACTATGACGCCATGGCACTCTGCCAAGGGTGTCAAAAAGAGACTTTTTCTCAAAAACAAGAAAGTAATGCTATCAAACATCTGCTTTATTTGTGTTTTCATGGAATTTTATTGATTTGGAATCATTTATAGAAAGCTTAGGGTTAAAAATGAAGATGAGAAGAACAGGAACAAACTGCAGTTACAAAGCCCTTGGCCTCATACTTACAAAAGGAGATTTAAGTAAATCACCTCTGTTAATGGGTGCAGTTGAGACTCCATGGGGAATGAAAGGACATACTCCAGCTTTTTATTTCCATTAGAACATAAAGATTGTAGTGACTAAAATTGTGTATGACTATGATTCATCCCATTTAGAAGCTAACATCACTGAATGTATAAAAGCCAAAAAGCCCTGCTTGCCGTATTTTTGAATAATGAAATATCAAGCAGTCTTTTATTCTGGCCTTTTGCCAGATGGCTACACCTGTATTAAATATCTTCTGTTAACTCCTGTGATTACCAATAACTAATCTTTTATATTAGCTTTCAAAGTAAATTCCAACACAGGTATGCTGGTTTACCAGCCAGCCTCTGGGAGTAAACTGAAAAGACAGATATAAAATCTTGCCTGATTTTTCCTATTTTTATTTATTTATTTTTTAAATTATAATTAATATAAGATCAAGGTAAAAGTAACAAAAGCATGGAAAAACAAAAAATGAAAGTTCTCTACTTTTCCATAATGTCTTACCACAATCAAAACCTCCTTTACAATTAGTGATTGTTCTTTCAGAATATGTTTCTTTGCCTAAATACATCTGTACAAATGCATTTATGAGGAAGCTGTAGAAATAATTAATATGCACACACTTAAATTAAAGTATTAATATGCACACACAGACCAATTTGAGTATGACATGAAGAACTTTCACATCATATCTACACCACACCATTCATTACTCACTAGAAAATTTGGACAAACTATACTTTTGCAGTTTATGTATGAGAATAGACTTTCCTTTACTCTCTCCCAACTTCACTACAGTTTCATGATGAGCCACAAATTGTCCTTTGCTCTATATTTCTTCAGAATAAAATAGCTGTAATTTTTATTTAAATACCAATAAAAATTAATGCACAAAAATGGAGATGAGATTAAAGTAATATTTTTTCAAAAGTAAGTTATTTATTTTACTTGAGATCCAGTGTAACCAATGTTAAAATGTCTGTAAATGTTTTCTAAATTTTTTCTCATTTTCTCCTCTCTTACTCTCCCCATAATTTTTATTTAAATGGGACTATGTTAAATTTACTATACTATAAATTTCAATCTTCTTTTTAAACTATTTATTTATCTACTAATTTGTAAAGTCAATTTAAGGCTAGGGAATGATTTCTCACTAACCAGTATAATGTTGGTTATATTAATTAAATATATATATATATATATTTTATATATATTTTAATTTAAGACTATTACAGGGTTGCAAATGTTTTGGTTACATGGATTCCTTTTGCATTCCTTGAGTCAAAGTTCTAACTTTCACCCAGGCAGAGTACACTGTACCCGTTAGGATGATTTCACCCATCCTGCCTCCTCCTCAGCTAATTCTATTGTTTTACTTCCATCTGTGCTCCTGGGTACTGATTAGTTAGTTCCAATTTACTGGTCAATCCTGTGATGTTTTCCTATTCTTGTGATATGCTAAAGGTCATTAATCATCAGGGGAATGCAAATTTAAACCACAATGAGATGTCATCTAACCCCAGTGAGACTGGCTTTTAGCAAAAAGTTCCACAACAACATACAGTGTTGGTGGGACTGAAACTAGTACACTCTCTATGGAAAATGGTACAGAGATCCCTCAAAGTAAAAGCAGACCTACCATTTCATCTGGCAATCCATTACTGGGTAGTTACCCAAAGGAAAAAGACATTTTATTAAAAAGATACCTGCACTTAAATGTTTATTGCAGCACAATTCATAATTACAAAGAAATGGAATTCACCTAAGTACCTAAAATTCATGAGAGGATTAATAAAACATGGTATATGTGCACCATGAAGTACTACATAGCCACAAAAACACATGAATTAATACCTTTTACAAAAATCTGGATGGAACTAGAGATGATATATATATTTTTTTTAACAATGAGAAATTGTATTTAAGAACAAAGAGAAAGCTTAGCGTACTTCCAAGGGGAAGTGGAAATAGGTCCCTCTCATGAATGGGAAGAGGTGAGAGAGATCTACACGGCCCAAGTGCAGAGGTATAAATTCCTCTCAGTTTGAAATTGGTTGTAACTCTTTCATTGGACTCTCTGAGCCTCCAGGAATTATTGTTCTTTTCTTTTAGTCATTGGGTACCTAGGTTATTTAATATGTTTTTATGACAATTTTATATGATTATGAAAACTATCATTAGTTATCATAACTCTAACCCCTAAGAAATCTTCTATTAATTGCAAATATCAGAATATCTGATAATAGAGATTTAAACTACACTGATTTGTTATCTCACGTTATAGATATTCTGAAAGTAAATGTTTCAAGAATTGATTAATTCACCAGCTTCTAAGTTGGCTTCTTTGAAAAGTTCCTCAGATAGTTGTTCTGTCTCCAGTTTTCACATCTATAGGAAGAAAAATCTAAAGGCAAGATGAAGGTTCGTGTTCTCACATCTCACTCTCTGCATCAGGGATCAAGTCCTTACCCACGCACTGTCAAGGCTGTCGAGGAGGGTCCTGGGGTCACGAGCCTGTGTCGTGGCTGCGGTAGGCCTGCTCAGCGCTGGCCAGGGTTGCAGGTGTCAGCAGTGGCAGAAGAGGAGGGGCATGCGGTGGTGATCGACGATGTATGCTACGACTTTGCAGCCTTAAGTAAATGTAAAGTATTTCTAGTTAGAACCACAAAACAACCAGGTTTCTCTTTAGTGCACACCGTTTTACTGCTTGGGATTTTTATCTAGATTTTGGATGCCTCAACACGACCTGCGTGAGCCTGAGCGTGTCATTAATTCATTGCAGCTACTCGAGGTAATGTGCAACATTGATCCAGCTGTGATTGCTATTCAGTTTTAGTTTGTTTCAGTAATTTTGAATAACAAGAGAAAGCAGAACATATGATAATAAATTGGAATTTATTATTAAGATAGCAAGTGCACTCATTTTCTAAAATCAACTGGTGATTTATTATTTCAACATGAAATCTACTGTCAATTTGGGAACTTACATTTAGTATACAGATATATAATCTAAAACTCCGCAATGCCTTCTGTTTCAGGAACACCTGTTTTTACCAGTAAATGTTATATATTTTCATATGTCGTTGCTATCATCCAAATGATACATTTAAGTGTTATCAGACCTTTTATTTCGTCTTTAGTTTTTAGTTATTTCATAAATATAGAGCCATGTTCTTAGAGTAGAAAACTGTAATAAGCCATTATAGTTAATACTCATTATATCCTTACTCTCCATCAGGCACTAGCCTAAGAGTGTGGTGTGCGACCGTTCATATGAGCCCCACAGTAACCACCTTCTGTGGTAGGAGTTATTACTTCATTTTGCTAATAAGGAAACTGAGTCTAAGAGACCAAGTCATCTGATGAAGCTCATGTGGCCATGAGCAGCCAGGTTTCCCTGTCTGAATCTGAACTATACAAATTGGGACTCCACAGTCTTAGCTACTGCCTTACACCTCTTAGAGTTTTAGCATAAGACCAAGAAGGCACAATGTGCAAAAACAAATCTGTGAACCACCACATTAAATCACAGCCTCCAGACAAAGTTATAATTTTTTTTTTTTTCAAATTTCACATTGGACATGTTTCAAGGGCAATTTACATAACGTGGGTCACAGTTAATGTGTAAATTATAATGATGGTATGAAATTGGAAATATAATTACTCATTAGCCAATCTCGCTTGCAAGAATTAAGAGAATCTCCAGAGAGATAGCTTTATTTGGATAGGATTTGTGATTTTTTTGCCTGAACTTTGATAATATCTAATTTTTTCTATCCCATCTATCTATTACCAAAAACGCTCTGCTTACTGGAAACTCTGCTGTAACCCTCATCAGTTCAGAAAGATGAATTCCTTTCATTATTATAACATATATCTATATATGAGAAGTATGCTATTATACCATTCTTAGATGAGCTGGTTTAACTTGATTTTTAACACATACATCACTGGAATCCAACCAGAAACATGTAACACTGTTTGGCAAATAATAAAATTTCCTGCATCCACAAAGAAGGTTTCTCCGAGTATATATGAGCTAGTTTTTTGTCAGGTGGCTTGAGAATGCTGCTCAGGTCTTCCTTCTGAAACTCTTGAACCAAGAGAGTGTTCACAACTATTTGTGAAATATTGCGTGAAGCTTGTGAGGACACTCATGCCCATGACTGCCCTGAAGCCACAGGCCCCATAGCAGGGTGAAGAGTGCTCCAGCTGGTGCCCATACAGTGGAGCACAGTGCACTGTCCCTCACACAGTAGCATACTAACAAGGACATTCAAGCTCGGGGGACCTCCAACCTCAGAAATGAAGCTGAGAGAGCATTTACGCTGCACCCAGAACTTCTGAGGACACCAGGAAAGCATTGCCACATGTGGAAATGAAGTAACCAAGCCTGAATAATTTAGGACTGAATTATCTATCATGTGTTTGGGGTTCAATTTTTTTTTTCATATTTTCAAATTCAAACTTATAAACTCAAAAACCGTATACTGAGTCCATTAAGAAGACAATACCTCAAAATCTTAACAATGCTCAAATGATCATTTGGTAAGGTAAATTATAACCTGGTTTCAAAAATAAATGAAAATATATACACAAACATATGTGTGCATTTGTATACATGTAAATACAGAATTATAAAACTTATTTTTTAGTTTCGCAGGTCCATTTTATACAACCCTGAACTCTGATCTGTTTAGTTGTTGTATTTGCTGCTATTAGGGTAGGGTTATGAAGAGAATTGAGACACCCAAAATTTACCTTTTGAATCCATACAACTCAATGTGACTGTACCTGAAGATAGGTCTTTTAGAAGGTAACTAAAGTTAAATGAGGTCATAAGTGTGGGGCCCTCATGCAAGATGACTGCATCCTTACATGGAGAGACCCTAGGGATACACGGAGAAAAGACCAAGTCAGGAAAATTGAGAAGCCAACTGCTACAAGCCACAGACAGTGGCCTCAGGAAATCAGGCCTGCAGAGACTTAGTCTGACATTCTGAATTCTGAGCCATAGTGGTCCTTGTTTAAGCCACCCAGTCTATGGAGGTGACATTACTTCTAAGCACGGTAGATTTTACTTTAAGCTAGCAGCTATACTCTTTAGATTTCACATAGGAGCTCTTCAAGGGCAACCACTAATACCATATTAGAGCATAATGAGTGAAATTCTAAGAATTCTGTTTTGGATATGAGTAAACTACGGCACAGAGAGATTGAATGACATCCCCAACATCACACAATTTATTAGTGGCAGAGCTGGGACCAGACCTTTAGAGCCTGATGCAAAGACAGAGCGGAATATGGCAGCAAGCCTATAATTTTTTGGAGTTTCCCTCATAATCTTCGGTGATGAAAGACCAGACACTCGTCATTTCATAATTGTTCTTGTATTGTACATCTTATGGTCATTCCTTGTCAGGGTTTCCCAGGGACACATGTTTAATGATCCCTGAAATCCAAGAATGCTGTTTTCTTTCCAAACATTATTGATTTGTTTCCTACCTTCACTTAAGTTATTATTGCTTTCACAATAACCCCAGGAGCACTTCTTTTTAATCTTTAAAAGTCATAATTTCATAGAATTGACTTGATATATTTTAAACCAGCACTTCTAAGTGTCAGTATTTCTGCAATAGAATTTCTTGTCATTTAAAGTAAACCCCTGATACTGTATCATCAAGTGATAAGGTGGGAAATAATTAGTCCTTTTCAAATTGGTCTGCCTTTAAATAAAAAAAAAAAAAAATTACTCATGTTAGATATGCCTCTCAAAAATGACAATGTATCAATGCATGAAACTCATTGTATCTTTATAAATATTTTCTTAGTGAGCAGAGCAGTCCATTAATCTGAAACCAATTGCTAAGAAACTGTCCATGGGGCCGGTAGAGTAGCATCCTAAATGTATTTCACAACTTAAGAATAAAAAATGGTTCTTATTAGCTTGCCTTATTTTCTTAAACTACTCCTATCCTTTATTATACCATCGATTACATCTTGCCTACAGTTATAAAGTTGAAATAAAAGAGTGCCACAGCAAAGCGGGAAGGAAACAGTAAGCTGTGCCAGTCCTTTATCGTGTCATCTGAGGCTGTAAGGGAGAAGGAGTCATGTGTCTCTTACAATCACCCTCCTTCAATTCAAATGCAGCTGCTGGGGGAGATCTGGGAAAGAGAGGTGATCTGATTCACAGCCCTGAAAAAAATGGAAAATCTTTACGAAATAGTTAATTCATCCACTTCACGTATCTGTGCATGAAGATGAGCCTAATGCTAGAAACAAATCCAGTTCTGGGTGACAACATGCAGAAGTCAGTCAGCTCACCCTACTACGTGGAGCCAGCTCACTGCCCTGGTAGAATCTGTCATATTTTTATCCAAACCATTAACCACACTGGTAGATAACAATTACATCCCATCAAACCACTTGTGCAGCCAAGCCCTGTCCCTTTCTCCTATTGTTGACAGAAATACACACCACACAGCCTGCTCCCCCCGCCGCCTCTCTGAGGATCACAGGCCCATTCATCGGTCCTTTTCCTGCTGGTAAAGGGACCACACATAAATGGTGCACTGGTTGCTCCTTACAGCCTGCAGGTTACCTTTCCTGTTATCCTTTGTCAAATCTTTAACCTCTGGCTAAAGAATGAGGATTTCCAAACTACATACTAAGGCCTCCGAAATCCTCTGTGAGTGAGGCCTAGCCTGTCTATCACGTGACTTCCACATTCCCCGCCATTTTGGTGTCTAAACCCAAACTTAAATTTGTTCCTTTTGTAGGAAATTTGATTTAATGACTGTGATTTCGCAGGAATCACATTCAGCATTTAGCTTCTGCCACCTCCTTCAAGAGGACTTTGCTGACCACACAAGTGATAGCAGCTTCTGTTGCATTTTAATGTTTTTTGTCTTAATAAGACATATTACTGTGGAAACTTACCATGACCATTTTATTTCTTATGCTGTTTTCTCTTTCCTCCGATTACACAAATTCAAAAACAGCAACTTACCTGTTCCCTGCTGCATCTACAGCACCACAAACAATGTCTGGGGTTCACTGGACATTCAATAAATATTTGTTTAATGTAATGGATGAATTAATGACAAATACTTTGGAAACTCTCTGTACCCCTATTATCCTCATAAGACCTGAAAATGTTCTTAAAGTTTTCTTACGTGTATAATTCTCAAATGGATTTTGTGGGTCCATGACCCAATCTTATAAAGCTTTTGAAAACTATAATATCTGGAAAGTTCTCCTTCATAATCTCATGGAGAAGAGACTCTGTGCCTTGTGAAGCCAAGAATCGCATCTTACTTTAAAAGACAAATATAGACTCAAGGTGAAGGGATGGTCATCTATATTCCAGGCAAATGGAAAGCAGAAACAAGCAGCCGTTGCAATCCTGTTCGCAGACACAATAGGCTTTAAACCAACCAAAATAATTAAGGATAAGGATGGACACTTCATATTTGCTAAAGGTAATACTCAATATGATGAGATCTCAATTATTAATATTTATGCACCCAACCACAA
>CAUYPK010065462.1:0-10159 GCA_963574355.1 Loris lydekkerianus
GTTTGCATGTTATCAATCGACAAAGGGTTGGTAAGTAGAATCTACAGAAAACTCAAATTAACTAACAACAAAAAAAGAGTAAATAATCTCATCTGTCACCAGGCAAGAAACATGAATAGAATCTTCTCTGAAGAAGACAGATGAATGTCTTTCATCAAGACAGATGAAAAAATGGTCATCAACCCTAATCATCAGAGAAATGCAAATCAAAACCACTCTGAGATAGCTCCTAACCTCACTGAGAATAGCTCACATCACTAAGTCCCAAAGTTGCAGATGCTGGCATGGAAGTGGAGAAAGTAGAACACTTTTACACTATTGGCATGGATATGGAGAAAGAGGAACATTTTTACATTGTTAGTGGGACTGCAAACTAATAAAGCCTCTTTGGAAAGAAGTGGAGAATCCTTAAGGAACTCAAAATAGACCTTCCATTTGACCCCACGATCCCATTACTAAGGCATCCACCCAGAAGTAAAAAATCATTTTATTATAAGGCCATTTGCACTAGTTTATCTCAGCTCAGTTTACAATTGCCAAGATGCAGAAACAACCTAAATGCCCATCAACCCATAAATTGATTAATAACCTGTGGTATATGTATACCACGGAATACTGTTCAGCCATAAAAAGACAAGAGACCTTATATCTTTTGTGTTAACCTGGATGGAGCTGAAACACATTCTTAGTAAAGTATCACAAGAATGGAAAAGCAAGTATCCAATGTGCTCAATACTAACATGAAGCCAGTAGATGATTGAATACATGCCCACACAAGAGAAAACTCAATTCAATTCAAGTTGGGGGGAGGGGAGAGACAGCAGAAGGGAGAGGGATCCATGTGCTCCCACTGAATGGGCACAGTGTGGTGGTATATGGCACCCCTTCTGGGGGTGGAACACAACTCCAACAAGGCCTATACCTAACAAATGCAAACCTTGTAACTTAGTTCTATGTACCCTCAAATTAACCTATAATAAAAAAATCAATAAATAAAAATGTGAAAAAAATATTCTAATGCTTATTCCCAGAGTCCTCACCTGATGTGGCTCCTGCCTACCTCTGTAATCCCCTCTCATACCCTCACACGTACTCTCTGCACCTAGTCACTGGGTCCACTTTCTGTTTCTGGAACCCACATGCCTCCTCCTACCGTAGGGCCCTTTGCATTTGCTCGTTACCTTCCTCCAAGAATTTCTTCCTTTTTCTTTTCATTTTATCCTTACTTTTGAGAGAACTCTCTTCTCATTTTTTGAGTTCCCTTTCCATGATCCTACAGATTACACCGGAGTCCTTTGTTTCCCGCTGTACTGAGACTCTCTCATTGTCTTTGATTACAGTGACCTTGGGTAATCATGTGCTGACTCCTTTTGATGATTATCGCCCCTCTACCCAACTGGGCTGAGAGGTATGTGAGCGTATGATCAGACACTTCTTTTTCTTGTATTTATAACCTCAGTGCTTAGCAGAATTCCTTTTTATGCACTCCACAAATATTTGCTATGTGCATGAAGGAGTAATGAATTGTCATGGAGAGGTTTGAGTAGCTTCTGCAGGGCAGATTGGACATAGAGGGAATGATACATTGATCTGATGAGTATTTCCCAGTGTAAACTTTATTTTTCTTTTCCCTCAAGTTTCCTACAAGATTCACTAGGGAATTGACTATTTATTATTAGGCAGAAATGTCTAATGATGCTGAGAGAACTTAAAACGACTTCAGCATGAAAAATATTTACAATTTATCCTTTACTTTGTTAAAAATCCTTTATACTCCGAGCATAGACCAAATATTTCAGTTTGTATTTCCTTTGAGAACAATGATCTGTTCTATATGCCTAATGAAAATGCTGTAACTGTTAGTTATGTTGTTAAAATAATTCCCAGGGTCTCTCATTTTCCTAGTTATTGTTCTAACATAATGGTTTTTCTCTATTATATTAGTTAATGTTGTATCAACATTTCAGAAGAAATGCAACGGTCCTTACTGAAGACATGTGTTGCACATGAGCACACATCACTAGATTTTTTTCTTGAGTAGCTTCCTAGTATAGCTATCTCTTCATATTTCTTTTATCCCTGTATGATGTCCTTATTAATTCATTTTGTGCTTGTCTCAGAGTCACATTCTGAAGTTAGGTTTCACACATTTCTTAAGCTCCTGAGTATAAGGAGTTATTAAATCTCATTAAGTGGAAGGATTTTCTTTCTTTTCTTTTTTTTTTTTTTTGTACTGTCACTTGAAACTTTCTGACAAAGAATAAAATGTGTCAACTGCTTTCTCAACTTTTCCCTGAGATAAAACCCTCCTGTTAGTTTTGATTACCTTTGTAGCTGATATGCCTGCAGAATGTTAAGGTGCCAGGGGACTCTGGAGAGCATCATGACATCAGCAGAAGGAGCCTGGATGTGAGGGTCAGTCTGTCCAGCTTTCCAGTTCTGTGGCCTTGGGAAGATGTGCTTGGTGTTCTGAGTTCTAGTCTTCCTGTATATGATCACAAGGTAGTCATAAAATTGAGTGTAGGGTGAACAAGAGGATACTTCACAGTACTGGGAGAATATACATCAGTGAATCTTAGTTTTTCTTTTTGTATTACAGCTGAGGAAGTCCAGACCCGGAAAAGCTTGAGGATTTTTGAGGTACACAGGCAGAGCTGAGGCCCAGATCTTCTAGGATTCATGTTTCACCTCCACTATTAAATTGATAAGTATTTAATTGCTTTTTATTTTTGCTTTTAATAAAAATAAAATTATACACTATGTTGATAAATGTTATCTTGGTTAAAACAAAACAAACCAAAACAAAAAACCTCTGTGATCTAGTACAATAATTTTCACCAGTGCTCAAACCTCACTGCACCTTAGAATCTTCTGAGAAAAATTTTTAAAAACTTAGTCCCCTGCCCCATTCAAGTGAAATAATATCTCAGGGCTGGGCCCAGGCATGAATATTTTTTATAATGCTGTGATTTTAATATAATCTCTTGCACATAATTTGCTGATACTTTGTTGAGATACACATCCAACTTTAGGATAGTTTTGTAAGTCTGTTCTTTTGTTAATAGATCATGCATCTTGAGTAACATTGTTTTCTTTAAGTGCTATCCACAGAGTCTGAGAAATGTAGTCGTGGATGCAAGCCCCACATCAGAGGCCAGAATATACAAGGAAGGCAGGGGCTGGAGCTGAATACAGTAAGCAAAATCACATGGGGTCAGCTAGCCAGTGATGTCTTTGCTTGGTCATTTCACTGACAACCAAATGTCAGGGTCATCTTTCTGAGAAACACGGAAGGTTTGGGGGGCCTTAGCCGCTCATGTGTATCCTTGATGGCTTCTGTGTTTTTCCATTGCTTGATTGCTTGTGTAGTAGTTTCCAAAGTAAGAAACCACCTCACAAGTCATCCTTATTGACAGTTTTGCCAATTAGATTAGATTATTTTCTAGTTTGGATTAGATTATTTTCTCCCTAAACCCTGGGGCTTTTAGGACCAGGCATCTAGTTTTATAGGCTTTGTATCTTCAGAACTAGCACAATGCCTGATACATAGTCATCCCTTAGTAATTTTTTTAAATGAATGAAAAAGCTTGCCACATAGAACAACAGAAGAGATAATGTGTGAGTTTAGGCAACAAGTTTTGTACCACATGACTTCAGGGAAATTATTCGTCTCACCAAAATATTGATTGCTCCAAGTAGTGCTGAGGGACCCTGGCTAGAATCCTAATGGCACACAAGGTTCAGCAACAAGGGAGAATGGAGGCTGAGAAGTGGGTATGGGAGGCAGATGCCATGGCAGTGGGAGCATGTGGCCGTGGAAGAGCCAATGTCTGGACAGAGGGAAATAATTTCTTGTTATAGAATCCTCTAGTCTTTTGCTACCCCACAAACCTTATGCTTAATACATTTTTGTACTTGATTGTGTTATGACCTTGAAATGCCCTTCACTGAGATAGCCAATGCATTCTCAAGTGGTGGCTAAAGAAAGGGTGTGTGCAGTGAGTGATGGAGAGGAAAGGCATAAAAGAGGTGCCTTCTTTGACTGCCTTCCTTACCTGTTTCTTGGTTTTATTTCCATACTTTTCCCTCTGGGAAAAAAATGCTGGGATGCAATTAAAAAAAATGTGTCTGTGTTCACAACCAGGCCCTTCCCTTTCGGCTTCAAGGTCCCACTCCATGCCCCTCCCCTGTAGGAACCTACATGGTGCCTTCACCTCTCATTTGTGATTGTGTTTTCCAAATGTATGTCTCTAGGTAAGGTGTGAAAAGTTTAGGACTTGAGGTCGTAATAGCTAGTATTTATTGAGCAGTGTAATCAATCCAGGTGCTGGCAGGAAACAGATGATATTTTTGAAGGCATTCTTCATGAAGGAACTACTTAACAGAGGTGTGAGCAAGAAAAAGGCAGCCAATAGGCAATGCCGAATCTGGTGCTGTGGGAAGGCATTATTAGCTCCTCACACAAATGGGGCAGAGGAGAAACAGTGTTCTTGGCCTGATTCAGAGCTGAAGCCCTTTTGAGGGGCTGTCCAAAGCTGAGCTATCTGTAGTCACGGAAGGTCCCTAGGAAGGAGGGAGCGAGCAGGGGGAGTAACGTCCCCAAACTCTCACTCTTCTTTCATTCCAACCTCCTGACAGTACTTCTCATTGGCTGAAATCAGCTAGAAACCAAAGATCCAAAATTCTGGGAGCTCAGTCCTTAGAGCTCAGCAGAGTATGGGGCAGGGAAGTACAGAGAATGGATCTGGGGGCAAACAATATGTCAGACATTAGGGGAAGTGGGGCTTATCACCAATTTACAGAGGGGGAAGCATGCTCAGAGACCTGAAGGTTAAATAGATAGTAGTTCACACAGATGGTAGGTCACAGAACTGGGACTCTGTCTGGGTCTAGAAGCCCCCAAAGGCCACACCCCTCAGCAGGTGTCTCACTCCTGCACACAGTCCCTCCAGGCCAGACTGTGCTTTCACGGAGAGAGGCACTCAGGGCAAAACACAGGACATGTTCAACACAGCATTTCAAATGACTTTTTATGAAATAATTTCAAGCAGTTGTCTTTAATCCAAATGTGTTTAACACAAAAATGAAATTTTTAATTTTCAGTCTCCACATTGTTCATCATACTTGCCATTTTCCTGTAACCATTTGCAATTAAATTTTGGAACAGGATTTGATAGTTCCTTTACAGCGGAACATCAAGCTATGTTCTGCAAGTATATAAAAGTTTAATGTTCTAAGAAAGAATGATGGATATTCATAATCTTGCCACTTACAAAGATAAAACTCTGGTAGGCGTCAGTTACTGGAATAATGGTACTTTTTTGTTGTTTGTTTTTTTGCAGTTTTTGGCCAGGGCTGGGTTTGAACCCACCAACTCGGGTATATGGGGCTAGTGCCCTACTCCTTGAGCCACAGGCACCACCCAGAATAACAGCATTTTGTAAGAGACTCTGTCCTTGGAGTCAGAAACGTGATGTCAATTATATTTCTCCCACTTTACAATTCTGTGACTTGGAAAGTGTTTGAAGGTCTCTGTGCTCTCACTCTCAACTATAAAATGGAGGTAATAACACTTACATAACAACTTCATAGCACTTTTGTGAGAATAAAATGAGAACATAGGATTGCTTTAAGTAAATTTTCTCCTTTTCTTTGGAGACAGAGTCTTTGTCACCAGGCTAGAGTGCACTTGCATTACCATAGCTCACTGCAACCTTGAACTCCTGAGTGTAAGTGATCCTCTTGCTCAGCCTCCAAAGTTGCCGGAACTATGCTTGGTTGATTTTTCTATTTTCAGTAGAGTCAGGATCTCACTCTTGCTCAGGAGGGTCTCAAACTCCTGACCTCATGCTATCCTCCTGCCTTAGACTCTTTCCAGAGTGCTAGGATTATAGGCTTGAGCCGCTGCGCCTGGCTTTGATATAAGTAATTTTAAAGAGCCCTGTGTGGTTCTCAGAGTCCTAATATGTATCTAAAAGTGCTTTATAATCTGTTAAGAGTGGTTCAAATGTAAAGGATTGAAAGATAATATGAAGCATTACTGTATTTAAATCATTAAAATGTTGTGTCTGGGACTTTTGATGAATGCAAATTTTATTTATCTTGGTACCAGAACCAAGATAATGGTAAGTAATTGGGAGGAAGTTAGAATTATTGAAAAGAGATTTATTGTATCATGTTCCTTATATTAACTACATTTGAAATTACTCTTTGAATTCTGTACACTTGACAAAAAAAATGAAAAAGGTGGAAAAGATGCCTTTGTACCCTTTGTGTTATTGTGTTTTAAAGCAGGTGATGACTAATGGGCACCTGGTGCTCTGAGGAAGCCATGTGTTGTGTTCTAGGTATGATCCTAAAGTTTTCTTGGGAGGTAGAAGAGTGGTTCTTTAGTTGTTAGAGGAAGAATAAAAGACATAGTAAAATAAGGAAAGAAGTAGGATTTCAAGAGTTACTTTTACTTTGCACCCAAAATTACCATGAATTGTATGAATCAGCATAATTTATTTGTAATTTATTTATTTTTTTCTCTTCTTAGGTATCTTTTCCAGGAATGGATTCAAATGTCAATAAAGCCCACTCCCAAAAGTGAAATTTATACTTTTTATAATATTCTTCTTAGTAAAGTATCTCAAGAATGGAAGAAAAAGTACCCAATGTACTCAGCCCTACTATGAAACTAATTTAGGGCTTTCACATGAAAGCTATTACCCAGTTACAACCTAAGAATAGGGGAAGGGAGAAAGGGAGGGGAGGGAGGGGGGAAGTGGGTAGAGGGAGGGGGACAGGTGGGATTACACCTGCAGTGCATCTTACAAGGGTATATGTGAAACTTAGTAAATGTGGAATGTAAATGTCTTAGCACAATAACTGTGAAATTGCCAGGAAGGCTATTGTAACCATTGTGATGAAAATGTGTCAACCAATCTGTGAAACTAGGGTGTGTTGCCTCATGATCATATCAATGTACCCAGCTATGATTTAATAAAAAAATAAAAATAAAGAGCTTTGCCTCAGAGGGGGGTGAGGGAAAGGAAGAGCAGAGAGAGGGAAGGGGGGTGGGGTCTCGGTGTGTGACACACCTCTTGCAAATGCAATCAGTGTGCCCTCAATGAATCCCCAACAATTAAAACAAACAAATGAACAAATGGGAAATGAATACTGCCCTCCCCCCCCTCAAAAAAGAGCTTTGCCTCAGTCACTTACTACGCATTGTCAGCTACTTTTAAATAATCTATTAATAGATAACTATACAACTATTGATACTGGAATTTCATTCTGCAGTAGGTCCTTGATCTTGGGAATTCGAAGAATGAACCCAGGGACCACAGATCAGTGGAAAGATAGGATTTTTATTAAAGGTTAGAAAGGAATACAGAAGAAGTAAAAAGCACCAGAGCTGGAAGGGGGAAAAAATTAAAACTAACCAGAGAGTCTCTATGTGGGTTCTTTTATCTAGGGCAGTGGTTCTCAACCTTCCTAATGCCGCAATGTATTTTCATTGTTAAAAAGAGGTCACAA
This sequence comes from Loris lydekkerianus, assembly GCA_963574355.1. NCBI lineage: Eukaryota > Metazoa > Chordata > Mammalia > Primates > Lorisidae > Loris > Loris lydekkerianus. Next base: position 7,522 of record CAUYPK010065462.1, read on the forward strand.
CCCACAGGTTGAGTACCGCTGATCTAGGGATATTAGGTCTTGAGAATTACACTTGGCTGGGACTTGGCAAATAGAAACATGTTTTCATTGTTAATGAGCATTATTGACAAAAGAATGAATGCAGTCCCTCCAGCTCAGGGCAAAAGGTCAAGGTGTTCCCTTCATGAACTTGCCCAAGCCTAGGAAAACTAGAGTCCTCTGTCCAGCCTTGAATTGGGGGGGGGGGGGTATCTTGTATCACTATCAATAGCTAACAACTTTTATTGGGGTATGAGTTTCATGCAGTGAAATCCACACATCTTAAGTGCACATTTCAATAGTTTTAACTAAAGTGTAAACCCATTAACGCAACAATCCATTGAAGTAGAACATGGCAGGCATTTACAAAATTCTCCCATGCCCAGGTTAGTCCCTATAATCTCCTCACTTTACCTCGCAGCCACTGTGCTGAGGTCTCTCACCATTAAATCACTTTTGTCATTTCTAAAACTCCACACAGTGGTGCAGTCTATTCTGTCTGCTTTGCTCACTCAGCATAACCCTTCAGACTACTTCACATTGTGCGCGTAGCTGGAGTTTCTATTTGTGGCTGGTGGTATTCCACTGTGCGCACACCCGTAGCTTATTCATTGTTCTGTTAGTGGATGTTTGGGTTTTTCTAGTTTGGAAAGATAAAGCTTCTTATAATGAAATAAATAACTTAAATAAGTTATGTTATAAAGTTATAAATGAGACCTCTACTAACATTTGTTACAGAGTTTGTGTACACATATGTGTCATCCCTCCTGGTGCATACCCAGGACCCGAAATACTGGGTACAAGGTTGGCATACATTTTTTTTCAAACAGCTTTACTGACATATAATTCACTTACTATACAATTTGCCTATTTACAGTGTATAATTCAATGGATTTTAGTACATTTGCAGAGTCATATAACCATCACCACAATCAATTATAGAATATTTTCCTCATCCCTGATTTTTCACCATCACTCCTGATTCCTCCATGCTTCTCCTCCTTTGTCCCTAGGCCACCACTAGTTTATCTTTTATTTCTATAAATTTGCCTATTCTGGACACTTCATAGGAATGGAATTGTACCATGCTGCTACCCTTAGCATTTCCACAGAACAAGTGGGAGCAGGAGTCACAGTGCCGGACCAAATCTCCAGGCTTGGCCGGTGCCATCTCTGGCATTGACTAATGTGCCACCAGTGATTAGCTGCAGTCCCCACAACTTGTGATTTATGTTCACATCCCAGCTGCCCAGGGTGGCCCCCTGGGTGGCAGGGTGGAGGACAAGATTCAGGGTGATTCCACAAGCTCCTGGGGGAAAGCCTAGCCCTAAGCCTCCAAGCACAGACGACAGGCCGAACCTGTACGGACCACAGTGTCCTGCTCATAAAGATCCTGTGTTTTCTCTTTCACTGACAGGAAAGAACCAAGTCACTGAAAAACAAAGCAGTGAAGACAAATAAGAACATTCTGAAGCTTATTGTTTTGTTTTTAGTTTTCAACAGATTCAAAGAGAGTGGAATTTGCATTCACTAATTTTAAGTAATTATATGCAACCAGAGTTAATCTGTGAAACAAGACAGTCATGTGCTACAAAAAGTTAAACGGTCAAACTTAAATTACACAACTTGTGTTACAGTGTTCTTGTGTGTGTTATTTCCTGTTGTACATTTACATTCAACTGAAGTCTGCTGTTTATCAAAAAGTTAAATTACATTTTTCTTTTTTTCAAGAGCTGACAATCTAAATGTGACTTCTTATTCAATGAATTCATTCCTTGTGACCAAAAAACCTTTATTTCATTCAAGCGAATCAGCTCTCTAATTAGCAGAAAATAATCTGGAATTACTTAACTAAAAGATCTAAGTTGTCATCAAAATGCCTTTGTTGAGTAATACAGTCAGTTAGAATGTGTCACAAATAAAATTGTTTTGTAGATCAGCCATTTTGGGGAGGGGTAGGAGTTTATCTATGGAGGAGATCAAACCCACACATTTGACAACAGATTAAAGATGGCGGCCGAGTAACAGCTTCCTGGGCACAGCAAGTCTGGGGAGACAGGACTCCAGGCATCTCTGGCCAGTGGAATCTGCATATAATCATCCATTTGAGGGTACAGGGTGCCAGCAAGGGACTTCTGGACACCAAGAGGAGGACAAAAACAGTGGAGAACTGGAAAGTGATTGCATGTGTTTGATCGACCTAATCACCCCAGAAACCGTGAGTACGAGCAGCAGTGAGACTTCAAACCAGAAGGGCCTTACGTGTGAACTGTTTTGGTGTTCTTGGACTTGGCACTCAGTTGAACTGCCTTGGGGAGAGCTTGAGCAGGAGTGTGGAGAACTTTGGGCATTGTCTGGGGCCCCAGACTGAGTCACTGAGCTGGGCGCAGGAAGTCATTGGGAAAAAACTGCCCCGGCAAGCTCTGCCCTCAGGGTCCCAGAGCAAGGATCGGGCGGGACAAAGCAACCTAGTGACTGAGCAGCCTAAAGGCAGGGAGTGAGTTGCCTTAAAGCCTTAATCCTTAGGGGCAGAGTGAAATGGTTTTGACACACTGGAGCCTTGGGCTGTGGCCCTAGGTAGAGTGCCGTGACATCATAGCTCATAGCAACCTCAAACTCC